>ML405121.1:28143-49667 GCA_005239525.1 Nicotiana knightiana | reverse complement strand
CCCAGATTTATATTTGCAACGCCCGTTTAGTCTTTATAGAAGACATAGTTGAGTGTGATCAATCTCCCAGCCAAGCCTATCTGGCTTATGCGACCAATTTTCTCTTCTACAACCATCGCATATGCAAAAAACCAGCCGCAGATGCGATCACACCAAATCATGCCACCAGCAACCTTAGCCAAAAATGGATCCAAACAATTTGAACCTCATCCTAAACTCACTCGGGCCACTCGGGACCCCGTACAACTATACCAACAAGTCCCATAACATAAAACAGGCCTACTCTGGGCCTCAAATCACACATAACAATATTGAAATAATGAATCACCCCTGAGTTCGAACTGAAATGATTTTTGAACTTCCAACTTCCAAAATTCGCGCCGAAACATATCAAATCATCCCGGAATGAACTCAAATCTTGCACACAAGTCCCAAATGACATAACAAAGCTATTAAAACTCCTAGAAACACAATCCAAATATGATATCCTCAAAGTCAAGTCTCGGCCAAACTTATGAACTTTCTAAACCCTTCAAATTTCTAACTTTCGCCAATTAGTGCCGAATCTTTCTAGAAATATCCAATTGCAAATCCGGACATACGCCCAAGTCCATAAACACCATCCGGACCTAATGAAACTATCAAAACTCCTTTCTGTGGTCAAATACTAAAAAGGTCAAACTTAGTCAACTCTTCTAACTTAAAGCTTCAATCATGAAGTTCATTCTTCCAAATCAATTTCAAATAACCTAAAAAATCAAAACTGATGATTCCCACAAGTCGTAATACATCATACGATACTGCTCAAGACATTAAATAGTTAAACGGAATGCAAATGCTCAAAATGACCGATCGGGTTATTACAGAATGTGTTGAAATTATGTACATTGAATATCTAAATTGTGATTCATTGTTGATTTCGCATGTAACTGACAGGCAGGCATAGAGCTGCATATCCTTCATATTGATCGGTATTTGATGATTTGACCTGATGTTTAGAGTTTGATATTACAGTTTTAATTGTCAAATACCTGTCTAAGTGGATTATGTGAAAGTTGATGCCTTGACTGTTATATATGAAAAACATGTCTATTTCTCTTTCGTTGAGCTAAGCTGAGTCTGTTATTATTTGAGCTATTATTTTGTTGTTATTGCTATTGCTGGCTGTGAAAAGTGAGCATTGGACTTGCCAAAATCATCGTTGCTTCAACCCGATGTTAGGCTTGCCACTTATTGAGTATATGGGTTCAATTGTACTCATATATACTCTGTACTTCGTGTGCAGATTCAGGTGTTGTTGATCATGGTAGTTGCTCGTGAGACTAATCCGAATTAGCTTGGAGATCTTGAGGTGGAACTATTGTTCCATTTGCAGGCCTTGAAGTCCCTTCCCTTAATTTATATTAACATTTTTACTCTTTCGGACTGTATTATATTTGATTCAGACCTTGTATTTACTTATTCTTTTGAGCTCCTACACTCGGTGATACCAGATTTAGAGGTGGATTCACTTGTATTAACATTTTCACTTCAGTTACTTATATTATTTCGCGTTTGAGAATATTTCTTATTATTACTGAAATTTATTTTCGTGTATTTGTTGTTGGCTTACCTAGCAAGCGGTGTTAGACACCATCATGGTTCTGGTGAGAGTTCGGGTCGTGACATAAAGGTTGGCATATCCGCCAAAGAGATGTTTATAATGCCTTCCTTCAGGGAGATTTACACTATGAGGTGTACATGCAATTACCCGAGGGCTTTGAAAGCTCAAGGAGACTAAATAGGCATTTCAAATCCTTATATGGGCTCAAACAAGCAAGCAAGCAGTATGATGTAAAATTGGCTAAAGAATTGATTCAGCAAGGGTTCGTTCAGAGTTGACTAGATTATTCACTATTTACAAGGAGGAAAGGAAGTAGCTTTATGGTCATTCTTATATATGTGGATAACATATTCATTACAGAAAATGATCTGCAATTGATTGATGACACTAAAAGGAAGCTACATCAGTCCTTCATGTTGAAGGATTTAAGGGAGTTAAAATAATTTTTGGGAATTGAATTCTATATGTCACAAAAGGATATTCTGATGAACAAAAAGAATTATACATTAGAGCTTGTTTCTGATATGGGTTTGAGTGTGGCAAAACCATGTTGGACCCTCTTTACTGTAATCAGAAATCTACTACAACGGAATTGGATAGAAAAACAAGGTTGGAGAATGATGAGTTGTGGGAGGATAAGGAGAAATATCAAAAACGTATTGGGAAACTATTGTATTTGACTATGACCAAAATTGATATTGCATTTGCAGTTGAAACTCTCAGTCAGTTCTTACGAGAGCCAAAACAGTCACATTGGGCGGCAACCTTAAGATTTGTGAGGTATGTGATAAGGGAGTCACGACTTAGAGTGCTTATGAACAATACAATAGAAAGTAAACCGGTGGCATTATTATGTGATTCAGATTGGGATTCATGCCAAACACCCGGAGTTCAGTGACATGGTTCATTATTAACCATGAACATTCATTAATATCAAGAAAATTTAAGAAGCAAAACATTGTGAGAATAGGGAAGGTAAAAAGAGTTAAAACATTTATAGAATTTTAAATTTCAGGACACTTGGTAGAAAGAATAAATTCAGGATACTACTAACTTCAGAACAATCAATCCTTCTACTACTGAACTTTGGATAAGAGCAAAAGATAGAAAAGTCTTTTGTGGATGTTTTAATAATGAACATGCTACTTTTCAACTATATTTCAAATGGGAGCTAATCATGAACTAACAAAAATAGCTAGAAATTTTCACCAAAAATTCTTAGCTCAACCCACCTAACTAGTGGGCTAAGTTGGGCTAGGCTGACGGGCTAAACTCATTTTAATGGGAAGAAATTGAGAGGTAGTCACTATTGACCTTACTGTAAGAGTTTAGAAAATATTTTAAAAAGGTATTAGCATTTAGTCACTCTTCTGAAATCGAAAAAACAAAGGGATAAAAATACCCCAGTTGAATCAAAGAACGACTACTTTACTTTCAACATTTATAAATTCAAAATTCAAGATTGTTGAGAGTATCCTTGGGCCACCAAACGAGCTTTAAAGCGTTCAACTGAACCATCTGAACGTTGTTTTACTCTATATACCCAACCACAACCAATAGTAGTAGCATTAGGAGGAGGTAAAACTAACTGCCAAGTGTTGTTGACCATGAGTGCATTATATTCTTCAGTCATTGCCTTTCTCCAATTAGGATCCTTATTAGCTTCCTTGAATGAAGTAGGCTCGGATGGAATAGATATGACGTTTCTGTTAGATGTATTGTGGGATAAGAGTGAGGGAAGAACTCGAAGCTTAAGGTTTCCTGTTTGAGAACAAGTAACCATATTATGAAGTCTAGAGGGAGTAGGAGTTGTGTGAGGAGAATGACTTAATGGAGGATAATTAACTAAAAAGGAGTAGGATGAGATTGAATAGCTTGCAGTCGGGTCTTTAAAGGAGTAAAAGAAGATAACAAAGGAGAAGATGGGGAAGAAATATTATGAGAAAATGTACGGGAATAACCAACAGGAATACAAGTCTAGAAGATGTACAAGGATGTAATTGCTAGACGATAGGTTTGATACGTGAGCACAAATAATCTCTACTTGGAGATAGACCTGAGGAAGTTAAAGGTGATACTGAAACATCATTCAAGGTAGAGAAGCATGAATTGGTTGGAGACAACCTAGAATCTAGCATGTTTGGAGTAGGAGAGGTATTCTCACGTGAAGGTGTTGGAGATACACAAGAATTCAACAGCTTTGGGACTTGGAGATTATTATCATCTAATGATTTAGAATTCCTTGATGAAGAAATATTAGGAGAAGATAATTGAGTTATTGCAGTACCAAACGGATGAGGAATAACTGGAGAAGTAGTTGGATTAGGCAACAGATAATTATCTCTAGGATTTAACATTGAAGGTGTAACAATCCGGCCGGTCGTTTTGAGATTTATAGCCCCAATCCCCTGTTTATTGCTTCTCCCATGTCATTTTCTGCTTATATGTCTGCGGGGAGGTGTCGGTTGTGATTTCGCAGTGTTTTGGGACACTTAGTCCCTAAACAGAAGCTTGAGTCTTAGGATTTTTACCGTAGTCGGAACTGTCTGAAGACGACTCCGGAATGGAGTTTCGTCGGTTCTTTTACCTACGTTGAGTGATTTTGGACTTAGGGGTGTCTCCGGATTATATTTTGGAGGTTTGTAGCTCAATTAGGCTTGAATTGGCGAAGGTTGAATTTTTGGAGATTTTGATCGGTAGTGTACTTTTTGATATTGGGGTCGGATTCCGATCCCAGAAGTTGGAGTAGGTCCATAAGATTGAATATGACTTGTGTGCAAAATATGGAGTCAATTAGACGTGGTTTGATAGGTTGTAGAAATCAGAAGTTTCAAGTTTATTAAGTTTGAATTGGATTGTGTTTTAGCGTTGTTTGATGTGATTCGAGGGCTCGACTAAGTTCATATGGTATTTTAGAACTAGTTGGTATGTTTGGTTGAGGTCTCGGGGGCCTTGGGTGTGATTCGGATGCTTAACAGAATGAGATTTGGACTTAGTCACTTGCTGAGAATTTGTTGGTTTCTGGTGTTTCGCACCTGCAGAGGGGAGGCCGCAGGTGCGGACTCACATGTGCACAGAGTAGCTCGCAGATGCGGCCTGGGCTGGGTAGACAGTGGTCGCAGGTGCGGAAATGGAACCGCAGAAGCGGAGCTGCTCCTGCGAGGGAGTAATCGCAAAAGCGAAGGAGTCTGGGGGAAGGTGATCGCAGAAGCGGACATGGATACGCATGTGCGCACATGCAGGTGCAACCCTAGGATCACAAAAGCGGACTCTGAGTTGTTAAGTGGAATCCGCACCTGCGAGGGAAATTTCGCATGTGCGGTGATGCAGTTGTGATTGCAGATCCGCAGATGCGGAAGAACTGGGCTGAAAAGAGAAATTTGAGGGTTTCATTCCCATTTTGATTTTTGGGACATTGAGAGCTCGGTGTGAGGTGATTTTTTGAGGTTTCTTCGAGAAGATTATTGGGGTAAGTGATTCTAGCTCGGATTGGGCTATATTTCATGAATCTATTGCTATTTCCATCTTCTAATTAGGGATTTGAGTTGGAAATTTGGGGAAAATGGTAGAAACTTCATAGACTAAAATTTCACGTTTTGGAAGGAGATTTGGGGTCGGATTCGAGTAATTCTTGTATGGTTAGACTCGTGAGTGAATGGGTGTTCATATTCTGTGACTTTTACCCAATTCCGAGACGTGGGCCGGGGGAGACTTTTTGGGACAATTTCCTAATTTCTTGTTTTAGCTTAGATTTCATTGATTACATTAGTTTCTTATAGATATATTTATGGTATGTAATTGATTTTGGATAGATTTGGGTCATTCGTAATCGGATAATCGTGGGAAAAGCATGATTACCAATTGATTGAGCTTGGTTCGAGGAAAGTGGCTTGCCTAACTTTGTATGGGGGAAATTTCCTTAGGATTTGGTATTGATATTGAATATGTGAGCATTGTGTATGCGAGGTGACGAGTGCGTACACGGGCTATTTGTTGCAAAACCTGATTTTTACTGAGTATTTACATGTTTTCACCTTAATTGAGTATACTAGCATGTGTAGTTACCCTGTTAGCCTAGAATAACATGTCTATGTGTCTTAATTGCTTAACCGAACTCTATGCAGCATGCTTAGTGAATTCCTGCTTCCTTTCTCGACTTGTACTTAGTCTAAACTATAGATTTTCTTGTTGTACCTATCATCTGTAAATTGTTTGCGTTGTGTATTTACTTTGGGACTACAGGACGGTATCTCGGGAGATCCCCCTGTACTTTTACTTTTGAGACTACGAGGGAGTACCTCGGGAGTTCTCCCATCACATTTACTTTTGAGACTACGAGGCAGTAACTCGGGAGTTCTCCCTACATATTTACTTTTGGGACTACGAGACGGTGTCTCGAGAGATCCCCTGTCGTTTATTTTCCGCTTGTTGTTCTATTATTTCATTAAGTTTTCCTTTGTTGAACTCCGGTCTCTTATTATACTTCCTTATTCTCCTGCTTTATTTATTATAACCAGTGGGCCTGACCTGATCTCGTCATTGTGGTGTACTCAAGCTACTCTTCTGCACATGTTTTTGTGTGCAGATTCTGGCGCTCGTCATCAGCCACATTATGAGTGAGTAGAGACAGCTTTGGAGACTTCAAGGTATATATGTCGCGTCTGCAGACCTTGAAGTCCCCTTCTATTCTTCTCCGTGTCAAACACTTTCTTTATTTTCTTTTATTAGACTCTGGTGTATAGAGATATTATTTCCTTTCTGTAGCTTGTGACTCATGATGTTCCGATTTTTGGGAAAGTTGTATACGTAGTGTTTTGGTTATTGTACATGCCGAGCGGCATTGTTATAGGTTATCCAGTATCTATTGCAGTTAGATGTTAAGCTTTGCTTCCATTATTAGTATTTTTTGTAAATTTTTAGGTTTACCTAGTCGTAGAGACTAGGTGGCGTAACGACGTCCTTCGGAGGGGTGTTTGAGTTGTGACAGAAGGAGTGGAAACACCACTTGAAGAAAACACCGAAGGATATAAAATAGGCAATGGATAAGAGTTGAAGTCTGTTGGAGATTTAAATAAGGATTTTGAAACACAAGGAGGAGAGGGTGATTGTAGAAGAAAGATGTACGGGAAGGACTCCTCATTAAAGCGGACATTCATGGAAATATAAACTTTATGAGTTAATGGATCAAGACACTGAAACCCCTTATAATTTAACGAATGACCAAGAAAAACACAATGTTTAGACCGAGGACTTAATTTGGTACATGAATTTACGTGAATAATCACTAAGATTAGGATAACATGAGCATCCAAGTACACATAGATGATCATAGGTAGCAAGTTTTCCAATAAAACTTTCATAGGGAGTCTTTGAATTGAAGTTTGGGAGATTGAAGAATATTCAAGAGATGAACAGTAGTGTGGAGACCTTCAACCCAAAATTTTGAAGGAATAGAGTCCTGAAAAAGGAGAGTGCAAATCATATTTGCAATAGTGTGATGCATCCGTTCAGCCTTGCCATTCTGGTGATGAGTATATGGGCATGATATGCGTAAATATATACCAATTTTAATATAATGTGCACCTCCATCACATTGCAAAGTTTTTATCTTTGTGGAAAATATAGTTGAGACTTAAGAATAAAATGATTTAAATTTTAAAAAAGCTTCAGACTTACATTTTAAAGGAAATACCCATGAAAATTTTGAAAAATCATCAAGAAATAGAATATAGTAACAAAAGCCTGTAAAAGATGGTATGGGAGAAGTCCATCTATCACTATGTATAACTCAAATGGAGATATACTGAATGACTGAGGATCCATAAAAGGTAATTAATTGTGCTTGCCAAGTTGACAAGCATTACATAATAAATCTAATTGTTTAAAAGAAGTACAAGAAACTTTATTTTCTCTAACTAATCTAGCAAGAATGGAAAAGCTTGTATAGCCTCGTCGTTGATGCCAAAGATTCGTGGAGCGTCGCACTGCTGCAAGAGCTTGATAAATCGCACGATCCCTAGAAGACATGGAATAAAGATGGCCTTGGCTATTGCACCGTAGAAGAATTTGTTTCGTCTTGAAGTCCTTAACAGAGAAGCCAAAACCATCAAACTTAATGGAGCAGTTATTAACTAATGTAAATTTACGAACACTAAGCAAATTACTTGAGAGATCAGGAACAATAAGAATATTTTTAAGATAAAAGGTATTAGAAGGAGTAGAGATAGTACCATGACCAGTGTAGGAAATGGGAAGTTGAGTATCATTGCCTACAGCAACTCGATCGCTACCATTGTAAGGAAGAATTGAGGATACATTACCAGGATTAGGGGTCATGTGAGAAGATGCCCCAGTATCAACGAACCATTGTGCGTCATCAGACATTCTACAAGAATGAGTTGAAGTTGATTGGAGGTCAGAAATTAATGTTTTGGAACAAAGGGATGGACATTCACGAGCAGAATGATTATGTGGAAAACAAAGTTGACATTTAATGGAACATGCATGGGGAAGAGGGGGAAAAAGAATAAGGAGCGGGCCGAGAATAGATGCAGAGTGAGGGCGAGGAGAGAAGTTTTGAGAAGGGAAAGAAAAATTCTTGTTAAACCCAGGATTGTTACGGCCTCTACCGCAGCCACTATTAGAGTTTTGACCCCCCATAATGGTTCTTACCACGACCCGACCATGATAAGTAGTATGTTGCTTTGCAACAAGGGCAGCAGCAGAAGAGTCATGATTTAAGATTGAGAAATTCGTTAATTGCGCCTCATGCAAAAAGAGCAGAGAACGTATTTCTGTAAATAAAGGAAAGGGAATTCTAGTAGAAATAGAAGTGCTAGCTGACATATAATCAAGAGGAAGGCCAGATAAGATTTGAAGAACAAGATCAGTTTCAGAAATTGGATTTCCAATGGAGTTTAGAGAACCCGCAATAGTTTTAAGACGATGCACATAATCATTGATCGAAAGATCACCTTTCTTGAGGTTATGAAATTGAACTTTAAGTTGAAGATTTCGAGAGCTAACCTGATCACGAAACAAACGCTTGATTTCTAGCCAAGCTTCTCTAGAAGTAAGGGAGAGATTGGGACGAACAATAGCTTGGAGAATTTCTTGACAGATGGTTGCTTGAATCCAAGATAAGACTATGGAGTCAAGTTGAATCCAATGCTGAAAGGCTGGATTGACAATATAAGTACCATCTTCTTTCATAATGGTAGAGGACGGACAAGGAAAGCTTCCATCAATGAAGCCATAAACACCATAGCTCTTGAAAACTGGTAAAAAGAGTTCCCTCCATAACATATAGTTGGTGAAGTCGAGTATCGTAGGTATTAAGTTTTTTATATTAGAGACGGAAACAACACATTCGGGTGAGGGAGTCAAAGAATAGTTAGTAGAGACTGGTGACGAAGTTGTGGAAACTGATGAAGCAGAAGTAGACATGAATCTGATTGAGGAAGACAATGTTGGAGGAAAAAAGAAGCCTAAGCATCTGATACCATGAAATTTTGAAATTATTCTTTATGTGAAACCCCAGCATTGTACATTAAAATTCGATACTTAAAAGAGAGAAACTCTGGGAATAATCTAGAGTGTGAACAGATTCAAACTCCATAATCTATTCCTCAACTTGAAAATTCCCTGAAAATGCTTTCTTTGTTTCTAGTAGCTAGTTCTTCAATAGGGGGAGAGGCACTAAGCATGATTTTTCATGTCATCTGCTATCCACGTTGTCATCGGTAGTCTCTCTTGGATTTTTTACCATAAGTGCTTTAGTACCATAGGACAAAAATACAAAAATTTATTGTCAGAATGTGTAGATACGAACAGCATGCACAATAAAGAATAAATTGAAAAAGATACTATAATTCCTTATGCCGCCAAAAGGGTTTGTTCACCTTTAGAACATCTGGTATGTTCATTGGCAATGATGTTTGAAATCCAATTTTTTTAGTAAGGAAATGAAGGCAGAAGCACTGACCTATAGCAGGAACTCTTTATTGTTAAAGTATAATGCAAATTTGAAAACCAAGAATCATTTCTGGAGTTTATATTAGTAAATGTTCGAAACTCAGGAATCGTTCCTGGAGTTTGCACTAATAAAGATTCAAAAACCAAGAATCGTTTCTGAAATTTGCACTAATACAACTTCAAAATTAGGAATCGTTGCTGGGTTTGAACTTCTGTTGTTTTCAATCCCATGAATCATTCATTGGATTTAAAAATTCAACAAACTTTTGAAATGTATAATGTTAATCTTGTATTGGTAAAAAATAAATTCATCACGTAGACAGTATAATGGATTACATATGGCAATTGACACCTAGTCAGCCTTAGGACAAATAAGCAATGAACTTGAAGGCCACTTGAAGAGTGTATTCGAGGTCGCCGCACAAAGATCGATAAGCACCGAGATCATGATAGAGCCATCACAAGACTATCTCTCGGAAAACTTCTAATGTACAGATAAAGCGAGAGGATCAGCAAATTCCAAGATAATCGAGATTTAATATTAACTCCAGAATAATTACAAATTCATCAGGCATAACGTATGGAGGATTGATAGTGATGATAACTGAAAGGCGAAATAATAGCGGAATGGTCATGCTAGTCAAACGTATCTCATATGAATTGACTTATTCCCACTATTATTGTAACGAATTGACAACTGAAATTGTGTTTACCTCGAAAAATATGAGTAACAGTTAAATTTGATTTTTGGTTTTAACGATACGTGATCTATTCCAATACCAGTGAATAAACGAGTAATATTAAGTATGAGTGAGAAGAATTGAGGAACCAAACCAGTATTGCTAGTGCAATAGGGACCTCGAGCTCGATATCTGCAGAAGCCTCGAGGTGGGTTAAGAATAATAAATAAGAACAATAAAATGAGAGCAATAAAGCTGAGGTACAATTCTGGAGCACAATAAAGAGAAAAGTAAGATAGAATATTCTTTTACCAATAGTGAGATGATGTTTACAAATGATTGGGATACCCTTTTATATAGGAGGGGGAAACCCTAATATGCTACATTTTTATTTAGGGTAAAGGATTCTATTGGTACAGCTGTATAACAACCTAGTACAGTTTTGTACTAATTCGTACAGATCTTATCCAAAATTTATGCCTTGATCTTCGTGCCTTTGAGAGATTCCTGCTCTTTCTTGAGTATCATCAAAATGGCACTACCTCGAGGTAGACCGTGCCAAGCCTCTGATTCATTCCCCCGGGTGCTCATGTTTCATCCAGAACTGATCCCTACTTCGAGTTGCCCCAACTCGAGCTCGGTGTTCGATTAAGACCTCGAAATCGGGTTCTCCGATTTCAACCGTATACAGATAGTCCACGCGTTTCTTAGAATGAAAAGGTAAGAAACGATTCAATTCATGACTCTTCGATGCCCCAATCGTGAAGTCAGCGGTTAGCGTGACTGAAAGGTCACGTCTGCACAGTTTTTAAAAAGCCATCAATTAAAAGCGGCTTTTGGCCAACCGTTTAGCTTCCCCAACACGCACAAGTGGCCTTTATAAATACTTCAACTTATTTCTTTACAAATTTTACTCTCTTCACAAATTCAAACTTGTTGTTTCCTTATTCTTTCTTCGTTCATACCTTTCTTGTGCCTATTTTACCATCAGCCTTCTCTTTTTTCTTCTAAATTCACAGTAGTAATGAAGAGGAAGACGATGTTGAGGGCAAAGATGATGATCGCTCATTAGTGATTCGGAGGAGAGAAAGCACTGATACTCCAAAGGCTGCTGAACCGATGGCTGCTGATATGGTTCAGTCTCATGCTGAGGAAGTCTCTGAGGGGAGCTCGAGAAAAGTCCTCGAGCTGACCAGTGACAAGAAAGCGCCTTATACCATAGGGCACTTGATCGATGAACCCGAAGAGCCCTACCCTGAGGTGCCTCAAAGGCGAGAGAATGCTCCGATTGAACCATTCGGGGTGATTGATGTGGACGACTCTCCGCCAAGCCCGTTTTTCTCTACGAGGCAAATACGGGATGCACAAGATATGTAGACTCCCGATGTGGGAACACCCATGGGAGAACGACATCTTCGGAGAATGCCTTGTCGGGATCAAAGAGGGCCCCGACCTTGAAGCCTCGTTCATCTTCAAAGAGGCTGACAAGTTTCAAAAGCAGGTAAACTTTTCCTTAACAATTATATTTGGAGTTTGATTCTTGCCTTTCTGACTCCCTTTCTTCGTGATAAGGGCGTGATGCTCTATGAACGAGCTTTTTCCAAGTCTCGGGTTGAACTTGCCCGTTGTGAAGATGATCTCGAGAAGCTCATGTTAGAGATGGACGAACTCAAGGCTCTCTATGCCAAAAGAGAGGGGGAACTCAACGATCTTCGAGAAAGTTCGGAGGAGGCTTCCCAAGAGGGAGTCGAGCTCGTAGAACAGGTAATATAGCCTTTGTGGTCTTACTTTGTATCTACTTGCATTGGTGTCTAATGCATTAATTTTGCAGCTTCATCATCAAGGCCGATCTGGTGGAGAAACTTCGGGAGGAGCTTAAGAACAAAGAGGCTGAAACCCTCGGGTGGAAGCAAAATATGAACCGTTTGGCCTCCGAGAAGGACACTCTTCGGGAAAAATTAACCTCGATCGATCACCAGCTTCAGAGTGCAAAATAGGAGAGCCATAAGTTTAAGGAGTTTCACACTAAGACGGCCACTGAATTATCTAAGTTCAAGTCTGAAGCTGATGCACTCGTGTCCTCATATTGAACTGATGTTGTTGATGCTAATGCTCGGGCTCGGAAGATCTCTTCTGCGGCCGAGCTCAAGTTAACATGTTCCATCAATCACGCTAAGCTGGAGTCTCGAAGGCATACTCTCGAGGATGTGCATGTTAAAGGCTTCGACCTTTCCACCGAAATCAAGAAGGTAAAGGCTCCGAAAGAAGAGACGGTTGCATTGCTCTCCACTAACGAGGATTCTGCCAGCGGCTCTGGGAGTGAGGGAGACGAAGGCGAAGGCAAAGGCCCTGAGGAGGAGGAGAAGGCCCCCGAAGATGAGGCTACCAAAGATGTAGCTCTAGTGGATACTGCCTCCGAGCAAGTGACTCCGAAAGTAGATTAGGTTCTTTTGTTTTCTTTCTTTTGTGTAAGGGCCCTATGTGGGGGTCTTGTAAATGTACCTTTAAATCATCTTTTGAATATACAGAACTTTTTTGTTTCATCTTCGTTTTGTGTTAAATTCCGTTTTGTCTTCATTTATGAAACGAAATTTGGTGTTGTAGACAATCAGTCCGCCTATTGGGCTTAGGATATAATACCCTTAGGTTTTGTGTTTGATCAATGATCGACAATAGGTTACCTCTTAAGGTTCGATCTTCAAGCTGAGCTTTCTCTTTGGTTTGACGCTAGCTCGGGGTGAAGGCTAGGTAAGGTCTCGAGCACGGTGTGCTTCGGCCTTTAAGCTCTCTAAATATTGGCCCTTAGAATTTTAAATACCAGCCCTTAGGCTCTTTAGGTTGGCCCTTAGGCTCTTTAGGTTGGGCCAATTCATCCACTAAAATGG
Organism: Nicotiana knightiana; assembly: GCA_005239525.1. Classification (NCBI taxonomy): domain Eukaryota; kingdom Viridiplantae; phylum Streptophyta; class Magnoliopsida; order Solanales; family Solanaceae; genus Nicotiana; species Nicotiana knightiana. Next base: position 36,525 of record ML405121.1, on the reverse strand, counting down.
CTATGATTTTTCCCTCTTTCCGACTAAAAACTTAGTGAAAGTTTTGGTATGCCTTAGCATGTGTTCTTTGTACTTGTTCGATTTTTCGAAGGTTTGATTGATTGGAACCTCGTGTGTCATTCGTTGTTTCCCGATAATCGAATACTGATAATCGAACACCTCTTGGGATTTTTTCGAAGGCTGATATTATTGAAGCCTCCGATTTATTTGAGGGCTAGTTTTATCGAAGCCCTTTATCATTTTCTTTTGCCGAGGATAGCCTGATTTAACCAATTTTTCGAAGTGTTTGATGGCCTTTAGTTTTATGGCGGAAGTCGGACGTCTCTGAAATGCATGAATTCGGTCGTAGCCTTTTTATATGACCATAGTCTTTTCTATGTCTGTAGCCTTTAGTCTCCGAGTATGATGGCCTTGGCCTTTATATCGAGGGGATGCCTCTTTGAGGTATTATGAGTTCGAGTATGCCTCTTTGAGGTCTTATAATTTCAATTATGCCTCTTTGAGGTCTTATAAATTCGAGTCCTTGATGACTCGATGTGTTGATTGTCGATGATAGTCCCCGAGTAATCGGGGTGCATTTGCGTTCTGGTCCTCGGGCCATTTCTCGTAGAATTATAAGCATGAAGTTTCGTATAATAGTAGAATTCTTTTGAGACACAACGTGTTTTGATATAATAACAGTGCTTCTTTGAATAATTGATACATGCGTATATATTTTTCCGTTGGGGGCTCGACTACTCTATATGGACATGGTTCATTTGACCGTTTGGCCATTACACCGTTTTCCTATCGAGGCCCTCTTGACATGAATTATTTTCTCCGAAAATGCAACCTCCGAGGGTGATGCCCCCCAGTATTCGAGATTGATTGAAAAGAAGCCTTGGATACTTGTTGAATTTCCCTTAGGTAGCATATAAGTGTTGCCTCGTTAAAAACCTTGCCGGTAAAACCCATTCGGGATAAAACCTGATCTAAGGGAAAAAGAGTGTACCACATGCTTTAAAACCCAAGGTCTTCGAGTTGAGGGGTGCTCCGATGTCTTCAATCAAACATCTGCAAGGGGTTAATCTTAAATATACATGAAAAACAGAAAATGGAGAAGGTCATACCTCAACAATAGTATCGTTTCAATAACGATATGTTCCAATTATTTGGTAGTTGTTCGCCTTCCATTGTGCTAAGTTTATAGGATTTTTTTCCTATGACTCCGAGGACTCGGTACGGTCCTTCACAATTGGGGCCTAGTTTCCCTTCATTTGGGTCTTGAGTATTGAGGGTGACTTTCGTTAGGACTAAGTTCCTGTTGATACCCAATTTTTTTCAAAAATATATATCTTCAAAATCATCCATTAATAGCAAATGGCAGTTTTCCACAATTTTGCTATATTTTTATTAAATAATCCAGCATTTTATTTCCAATAAATGATTACAAAATTTCATCACAAATAATTTTAAAAACATTTCTTGATTTAATATTACTATTTATGGTCTTATTAAGTCCAAACTATTCTATAAATAGCCAATTTGGCACATTTTGGCTACAATTGCAATAACTTTGCAATTATAGCACATGCATACTATTTTTGCATTATTTTTTACCAGGGATTAGTCTGTTGTATTTTTAAATACTAAATAATCATTTCAAACTATTTTCTATGCATGAAATTTATTTTTTATAATTATGAGCTATTTTGTAAATTATTTTAATTAATTTGAATTGGATATTTAACAAATAGCCTAATCTCATTTCAATTGCAGCCTAAGTTAAACTGGACCCAACCCCAATTAAAATATCCCAAACCCCAGGCCCAATCCACTTAAATCCACCCGACCCAATTCCCTTTTTAATCTGGACCGTTGATCATTTTTAATCAACGGTCCAGATCCCGTCTTTCCTTAATTAATCCAAACGACCCCCTCCCAAACCCTCATTCCCTCTCATTTCTTTCATCTGCTCTTCGTCACCCTCCCCTTCCCTCTCAAACCCTCTCTACCCAAACCCTAATCCCCTCACCATTTTATGGTTCGCCGGGTAACAATGGCGGTCCTCTACCCCCCTAGTCTCTATGGATCCTCTCCATGGCCTGATACTCGCATCCCTGAGGTCCTCAAGGGACCAGTTGATTGTTCATTCACCCCCCTCCCCCGGTCCGTGCTCACCATTCTCAGGCCGCCATGGCCTTCTAAGTAAGATCGCTCTATTTCCCTACTAGACCAATGGTTTCTAAGCCGGTCTCTTCTCGTCTCTGGGTTGTCTCTCTCTGAAACCCTAACTCTAGATCTTGACTCCTTAGATCTGTAAAAGATCTGAGTCTATTCGAGTTATTTTTGCTGTTTTCTTAAAGAGTTTTCCAATTTTCTAAAGCATCTCTTCATTATCAAACTAGGGTTTCTTAACCCCTTTTAAAAAATGATTCCTCTACTGATTTCAGTGTTATTCTGTGATTTTCGCTATGTTTAACCGATTTATCTAAGTTTTTCCTTTATCTAGTTTATTATGTTGAAAACACGAAGTTTCTTGGGATAATCTTTGGGTTCTGAGTTCATCTTTATTGCTCGTTCTTTCAACTTGTTTGCATCTTTGACTCTCATGAATCTGTTTCAATTAATATGAGTATTTTGAGATTTTCACCCTATTTGACTTACTAGGGTTTCTGATTCTGCCTATTCCTGCCTATTATGTGCTTACCTTGCTTACTCTCAGAAATTTGTGTTCATCAGTACTATATTCCAGCTTTGAATCCCTAACTCCCTGTGATTTTTTACTTTACCATGCCTGTTAGGGTTCTGATTCTTTGCTTATCATGTGTTTATTCCGTGCAATCTGTGTTTATTCCCCTTAATCAGTGTTGTTCCTATTTGAATCCTTAATTTCCTGTAATTGATATTTTTCACTAATCTTTTATGATGATTTCCCTACTGATTTTTCGACCTTAATTTATTTCTTGCCTTATGTTATGGTCGATTATGCTGTCAAATGGATTCTTATGTTATTTCCTTAATTAGAATCCTATTTATTTAGCCTAATTATTGGCACTGATTGAAATTGTTTCCTTATTTATGCTCCAGTCATATATGATCTTTTTCCTTGTTTCCTGTCTTTTACCGTTTGAAATAACTCTCTTAATTAAGGGAGTAGTTGGACTGATTGTTGCTCTAATTGGTTCTGAGCTCCATAACTTACTGCATAATTGTGTTTCTTACCTTATTTTACCTTGTTTCAAACCACTATATATACATACACACGCAGAATTCAAAAACACGAACACATTAGTTCAAAAACTCTCTCTCACACTCAAAGATTTTCTGCTTTCTTTGTTTCTTTGTTACTTACTTACTACTGTTCTGAATTGCCGGCTGCAAGTCAAGGCTAATTATTGGGCTCTCCTATTCTTCACTTTGTGTTTACTATCTCTTTACTGGTATGTTCTAATTTCTATTCAAGTCCCAAAACCAATATGTTTCTTTTACTGTTTCAGTTTATCATGTTTCTGATATGTTTCTATCTATACTTTTGTTGTTCAACATGTAATTGACATGTCTACATCATTTTTCATCTAGCATATCATATTATGTCCCACTTCCCCTTAAGATCCATAAGCTTATGAATTTGTTACCCCCTTGTAGTATGTCCCAATGTGACTCTGCTCTATCTTACGTTTACCTGGTTTCTAGTATGAACCTTTCTTTGCAAAGAAATTTGTATCATAAGTTGTCTTGATTCTGTGTTGATACCATTAGCTATCCCCTAATCCCCATAAACCCCATACAAGAACTTCTATGCTCCTATATACTATGTGCTCTATGTATCCCCAATTTCCATCGCCCCTATATGAAGGACTGTGATTTGAATGTGTTGAATCTGCTTGTGCTGTGATTAGTCTACTGTTTGTTAATTGTCCTACTCTTGTCAAAAACTATTTTTTTTTTACTAAACAACTCTCCTATTTTATAAAACTGTTTCAACTAAGTCTTTTTCAAACACTGTCTTTCCTATTAAAACCTTTTCAAAACTATGTTAAGCACTCTCACTCTACTCTTAGGTTATGCCCCTCTAGTGTATGACTACCTTGGGATTCTTATGAGATCCCTCCGAACTCTGATGCACTGGGGCTGACCCTTCCATACTGCACTTACTCAATTATGGTTATGAAATCTGGGTGTGACACTGCCCGGGATCCCTTGAGGTCCTTAGGGAACTCTAACACACTCGGATATGAGAAAGGCTATGAAACATTTGAGCACTTGAGGTTCTGGGAATTTGGGCCTGTTTTTCAGCCTTCCTATAGTATAACTTCTTCTTTTCCTTTATCTATTTATGTAATTTACTCAGCTGGTCTGTAATAATTATTTGTAAGCAGATTTTAGGGATGGCTGGTGAAAAGGGGAGGGTAGCTATATATGTTATCAATATCAATGGGTAGAAACCATGCCTAAGGTTTACATGTCCTATATGTGCATTAGAATCTATGTTTAGGACAAATAAATTCTAAGCATGTCATGCATTAGATATCATGTTTTAGGTTTACTGCTTCAGCATCTCATTTGACCCTATTTATCACTTAGAAATCCTGCTTCTATGCTAAATAATAGCATCAACATAAAAAATATTTCTCCTGCACATCCTGAAATTATGATGTAACTTCCTGTGCATTTAGAAATCATGCTTTAGGAATTCTGCAACCTTCTGCATCTCTATGTGCATAGGAGATACCATGCTTTAGGATCTCGCCCAGTCACACTTAGTTAAACTACTGATGCATGAAAAGGGACATAATACAGTCTCATATTGGATCATCCTGTTTCAAATAAACTGGTGATAATCCCTGTATTTTGCAACACCTAGAACGACATGCTTTTAGGTAAAACAACTCCTGAACTGTTATTAACAATTCTGGTAATTATTATGCACAATCCCACGCCTAGGCAAGCCTTAGGTAATCAATCTCTTTTAAAATTGGAAGACTGTTTCTTTGTGTTTACTGCCTAATGGTTAACAGGTTTTAAAATCAGTAGGCAAACTGATTAGGTCATGCTTCTGTGTTTATAAAATTGAAGCTGCATATCTTCTGTGTTCTGATTTTCACTTAGACATTTAGGATCCTGCTTAATAATACTGTCCTTGTTTGTGTTTAAGACGTGTTGCTTATGTGCATTATCTGTGGAGGTAAATCTGAGCCTCTTGACTGCTTTTTCCTGCATTTATTTGTAAAGTCCTATTTGTTCTTGCCTGTCACCTAGTATTTTCTCCTTTCAAACCTTAGGGGTCTGTCTAGAACTTCCTATAGGTAAAGGTCCTAATTTCCTCCAGGACCATTAAGACGGGACGGGTAACAGCACGCATAGAGGTTGTTAAGCAACACTCGCTTAATTAAAAACTAAGGGGTGGGAAAGGGTAGTTATGGATATGATGACCAGTGCGCTAATACAACGTGTAGCCCCTCTTCTGAGGAGTGATTTCTGGGCATTGTACCGATGTGATCCTATAGGATAAACAACGTAGGACCCCCTATCCCTTACATATGTATGTTTATATCATCTCTTTCAAACCTTGAATATGTATTTAGACCTTAAATCTTTTAAAACTTTACCACATATGCATGCTTAGACTGCGAATCTTTTCTAAATCTTTTACTTGTTTAAACTTTAATTGCTATTTGTTATTATTCTAAATTCACAAAGTTTGTTTGGCCGGGAACCACAGTTGTGGACTTCGAGGGGTGCCTAACACCTTCCCCTTGAAGTAATTTCAAGCCCTTACCCTATCTCTGATTATCCAATCTGTGCTTGTAAATGACCCTTAGTAGGTGCCCTAACGCACCTTAAAATTGTTAGGTGGCGACTCTTCAATTCATTATCCCTTTCCCAAAAGGAAATGAGTTGTCCCAATAATGTCGAATACCCTGACCGATCCGAAAGGAGAGGAAAGAGGGGGGCACGACAGCATGGCGACTCTGTTGGGGATTATCCTAGGCTTTTACCATTTCAAACTGCTTTGTGAACTTGTCTTTACTTTGTTAATACTTGCGACCTTTCCCTTTCCCCATTTATGTGCCATTAATTGATTATCTCTTTCAAGTATTTATTCCTTTCAGAATCAAAACTGACATGTTTCTTTTCGGTTTTCTTTGTAACTGCTTTTTCAATTATAATTATTGTATTTACCGCTTTCATAACGTGCAAATAGATGACAACATGCTTTTATGGCTCATTTATTGTTGCATAAATCATGATCAACATCATATTCCACTCATGCCTATACAAATCCTATAGCAACGCTTGATGAGTGTTTGCGCCCTTCCATTTTATATCACCCCTAAATTCGGAAAGGCTTATTTACGGTAAAACTAGTCGATCAGCGGTGCAGTCGACGGTCCCGAGCCTTTCCCCCTCAAGTTGTCCACTTGAGGGTACTAGTCTAAAACCCCATAGAAATGTTACTCTGTTATATTGTGATGCATCATGGTCAAACCTAGTCGGGTTAACGTATCGTCCACACGATAGCTCCTTTAAGGCAGCCTTATCCAAAAGTCCACCGGGTTTTTCATAATCCCAACGGGTGCAGTCACGCTTTGTGCATTTTAGTTGGAGAACTAAATGCATGCATGCTAATCATAAGTGTATAAATAGTCGAGTCTGGTGGGGGTAAGGGTGTAACCTATCTATTTTGCAGAAAATGAGGCATGAAGTCCCCAGGTTCGGCATGGTCGAAAGAATACCACCACTATTGCTGGATTGGTGGGAAGACCTCTAGCCTAGTGACAAAGACCATGTGAAGAGGGTCCTCGGGAACTTGCCCTCTTTACTGGATATTCAACCAAATAACATGTTGATCGAAGCAGCCACTATGTTCTGGGATAGAGAAAGGTCTGTGTTCCGTTTTGGCAACATAGAAATGACCCCTCTCTTGGAGGAGATAGGGGGCTTTGCGGGATTACCTTGGGACAGTCCAGGTTTGTTGGTACCGGAGAACCGTGTCGCTAGGGGGTTCCTGAAAATAATGGGTTTAAAGAAGAAAGATGGTTTAGAGTGCCTGCCATATTCCTACATACCTTTTAACTATCTCTATGAACGATACGGCCATAGAAAATCATATTGTATCTTCCACGACGAGTTCTCTATTACTTCCTTGTGTCACATTCACCACAGGGTTTTTTTGTTCGTCGTTTGCTTCCTGGGTCTGATGGTGTTTCCAAGTAAAGGATACCGGATTCACATTAGACTAGCCATGGTAGCCAAAACCTTAATGGAAGGGATCGAAGGGAAAACATATAACATTGTCCCTATGATCATAGCAGACATATACCGAGCCTTGGACCACTGCCAGAAGGGGGCTAAACACTTTGAGCGTTACAACCTGCTACTAAAAGTTTGGTTATTGGAGCATCTCCAGAGAGGCCAATATCGTCAAGAATTTCCACGAAGGGCGTGGAATGATCATATAGCCTTCCACCACCCTAAGAGGATGAACTACATCCCTGATAGGTTCGCTCAACCGGAAAATGCTACAGAATGGGCTCAGTTCTTTGATAATTTGATCGAGCACCAGATTCAATGGATGTTTGAATGGTTCCCTACCAGTGAATTCATCATCAGATCGAGGGACGCTCCATACCTGGTGTTGATTGGTTTAAGGGGAATATATCCCTATGTTCCCATCAGGGTCATGAGAATTTGGGTAGAAAGCAAGTTATATCGCGAGTCTCCAAAATGAGTCATTACAGGGCAGATTTTCAGGACGATGATATTCCGTACAAATGTGAAGCTCAGCATCTGTGGCATCTCAAGGTCATTGTAGAAAAGGATACCATCGAGCTCGACAGATACCACGCAGTGCATGTACGCTTCTACCTATCATGGTTGGAAGACAGCATAGCAGGGATAGTTGAGCCAGGCATCAGCAGAAACAGGGTCATAGACGAAACGGCTGAGGCTCTGGTGAATTACAATAATCTGCGCAAAAGGCTTCGTGAGTCAGAGGCCGAGCATCTGGAGAAAAACGAGGCTAATATGGAGGTGATCGATGAGTGGAAGGAAAGGGCCATCAATTCTAGTGAAAGGGTGGAATATTTGGAGCAGGGTCTGATGGAGCTAGAAGCAAAGACAAGAAAAAGGGCCATCGACTGCCAGAATGCTGAGGGAAACGAAAGAGGGCATCTAGCAAGGGTATACCTGCTGTTGGGCATGCACGACCTGGGGAACTTGATTGACAGAACCAAGAAGACCAAGCCTGGGGAAGGTCTTTCGAGGACTAGGTAGTCTAGGTTTTCTTTTCATTGCTTTTACCAATGTAATAAGGCCAAGCGTCATTAGTGACTTTATTTCCTACTCATTATTTTAGTGTCGTTTTGGACTCGTCTATTTTACATTAATGAAATGAGG
>ML405121.1:0-27937 GCA_005239525.1 Nicotiana knightiana | reverse complement strand
GGTGTTCTAAGTTCTCCAAAATCAACTTGTCGCTAGGCCTACCTCTGGCACAACAAGGCTCCCAAATTAGGACACGCTTTATTCATGCACTATGTGTTTAAATACTGCAACATTTTCTCATGATCCTCACTGACTTGGCTACCTTTTTTTTGGTTTTTGTTTCTCTTTTGATTATTCCCCTCCCCAAAGGTTGGTTCGTGCATTCTGGCATCATCATCATATCACACAAGATCCAGGGGGCCTCCACCTCCTCCTCCTCTTAGTCCACTTAAAGGCATAGGCAAAGGCAAAATGGAAGATTTGGGTAACATCAGACAGGAAAACACAACGCCATTGGAACGAACAGAAGCTCTTGACAATCAAGGTACTCGGGTTCAGAATGATGCTATGTCCCAACTCGAGCAAATGTTTTTGAAACTCCAAGGGGAGCTTGAGCATGTCCGGAACTTGGGAAATTTATCCTTCTCACTCAGTTTCCCTGATGTCACTCAAAATACCATACCTCCTTAGAACACCCCAAACAAATAGAACCCTCCCACAACTCATCATCATACAACTCCACCGAAAAAACAAATTATCCCACCACAGCACCAGCACAACACTTTCCACGCTCCAATAAATACCCCGCTAATTATCCCTGAACCACAAGACTCCACAAGTGACCACCTCTATGCTCAAACACCAGTTCATCAGAACAACCCCATATACGTGGAGACTCTACCTCACTCCACCCAACGCATTGCTTACACACCTGAATCTAGTGAGAAGGATATGCTCATTAAGAATTTGGCCGAGGAACTCAAGAAGCTGACTAGTTGAGTTCAGGGCGTTGAAGGAAGAAAGGGAGTCGAAGGGTTCAACTACGAAGATCTCTACATACAGCCCGATGTTAACTACCGGAGGGTTACAAACCTCCTAATCTCAAAATGTTCGATGGTATAGGTGATCCCAGGTTCTATCTGAGGGCCTATTGTGATAAATTGGTTGAAGTAGGGAGAGACAAGAAGATTCGCATGAATTTGTTCATGAGGAGCCTCATAGGAGATGCTTTATCTTGGTACATCAGCCAAACCCTAAGAAGTGGTCCGACTAGGTAAGTATGGCATCAGACTTCATGGATCGATTCAGGCTCAATACAGAGAATGCACCAGACGTGTTCTACATCCAGAACCTTAAAAAGAAGCCCACCAAAACTTTTCACAAGTATGCCGCTCGCTGGAGATTTGAAGCAGCCAAGGTCAGGCCTGCCCTAGAGGATGAACAAATTCTTCGTCCAGGCACAAGACCCGCAATATTATGAGAGGCTAATGGTGATTGAAAATCACAAGTTCTCTGACATCATCAAGCTGGATGAGAGAATTGAAGAAGGTATCAAGAGTAGAATGGTCACTAACTTTGAGGCCCTACAGGCCACCAACAAAGTCTTGCAGTCTAGTGGTATATCCAAGAAGAAAGATGCAGGAACGGTAATGGTTGCACAGGGAACCAAATCCCCGTTGGTATATCGAACTTCCCCACTCACCTATCAAGCACCCTCACCCACCTATCAGTCAGCACCTCCATCAACATATCAGCCATCTCCACCGCCCACATATGAGCCTACTTCCCCTAGATATTCCCAACCAGCTCCTGTTTATCATACCTACAACTCTCAGTCATCTCACTTTCAATCAACCCCTGCTCGCCAAAATTTCCTGAGACCTCGACCCAACTTTGATCGCAGACCTCCTAAACAATACACTGCCATTGTTGAACCAATCGACCAGCTGTATGAAAGATTAAAATCTACTGGTTATGTCACTCATATCCCTATTATAACCCTTAAAAATCCATCTCAATGGGTCAATCCAAATAAAACCTGTGCATACCATTTCAGAATGAAGGGGCATACAATTGATGAATGTCGCTCATTGAAGGATAAGATCTAGTCTATGATCGACAACAAAGTCATCCAGGCAAAAGAAGTTGCTCCCAATGTTCGCAACAATCCGCTTCCAGACCATAGGGGTGTCAATATGATAGAGATAGAAGAAGATTAGGACCCAGAGGGGTCGATCGGGTTAATTATAGAAGGTGATGACCCGAAGAAGCCAGCAGTCGCTCTTAATCCCATCATAGTCCCGATTCAGCCATCCGAAGACGTCGAGGTAACTGCGTTACTCCCATTCAAGTTTGAAACGGCACCACCAGCAAACATACATTTCCCGTTCGAGGTTGAAGTTGTGCCGATTGCTAAGGCACCCATTCCATTTGAAGTGAAAGTAGCTGCACCAATCACAGTGACAGTGGAAACCATGCCACCTTTCAATAACAAGGTTGTACCTTGGGATTACACGGCTGAAGCAAGAAGGAAAGGTAAAGTCAAGATAGAAGAAGTTGGTGCTGCACAGGGGATGACAAGGAGCGGCAGGGTCTATACACCTGAACACTTGGCAGAGTCTAGCAAGAATGCTTCCAACAGGCCACCCGTCATTGAGACAGGCCCAGATGATCTTTGGAGGAAGGTGCAGGCCAGGGAATACTCAGTCATCGATCAGCTGAACAAAACTCCAGCCCAGATATCGATTATGTCATTGCTGCAGAATTCAGAGACACACATGAATGCTCCGATGAAAGTGCTGAACGAAGCATATGTGCCAAATAACATAACTAGTGGAGAAATGGCCAATATGGTAGGTCAAGTACTGGAGAGTCACAAGATCACTTTCCACAAGGACGAGTTGCCGCCTGAAGGGCTAAGTCATAACAAAGCACTACACATCACTGTGCAATGTGAGGACTACTTCATCACCAGGATTCTGATCGACGGTGTATCCAGCCTCAACATCTGTCCGTTGACAACATTCAAAAAATTGGGCAAGGGATTGCACGAGATCAAAGAAGGGTCTATGAATGTAAAGGCTTTCGACGGTTCTCAGAGGTCTACCATTGGCGAAATCGGTCTTTGTCTACACATAGGACCTACATGGTTCGAAATTGAATTTCAGGTGATAAACATATCAGCATCCTATAATCTATTGTTGGGACGCCCATGGATACATGCCGCCAGGGCTGTAACATCAACATTGCATCAGGTGGTAAAATTTGAATGGAACCACCAGAAAATGATCATCCATGGAGAAGGAAGCAATCCTATCTATGGTCGCCAGACCATCCCGTTGATTGAAGGTAGAAGAAGGCTGGGTGGAGAAACCTACCACCACATTGAACGGGTCAATGCAGTGGATAAAGACAAATGGTAGGAAAGTAAGATCAAAAGCATACTGAACTGGAGTGGATACGAGCCTGGCAAAGGACTCGAGGAAAATCTTCAGGGGATTTCCAAACCAATACAGTTGAAGCACCATGGAACCACTTTTGGGCTGGGATACAAATACACTTGGCAGGAGTACGAAGACTGGTCGCCACCATGGCATGGTCCCTACTATCCATTGGAACATCCTATACCATATTTGGAGCAGACTTTCCGGCAAGATGATATCATATGGGGGTCAGAAGAAGAAGAAACTCTAGCAGCTTTGAAAGATTTATTCCTGGAAGATGGTGACATGGACTGTTGTGTTATTGTTGAGGAGGAGGAAAGCCCTGCCATCCAAGCTGTGAGTAAGGGATCATTCCTCAAGAATTGGACTGTCAGACCATCCAGGGCCCGACGAGTCCCGGGTAGCAAGGCTTAACAAGCATTGTTTATTTCATTTTTGCTAATGATTTCCTTTTCGCCTTTTCCATTTTCGCATTTTCATAAAATCTCCAATGTTCCAAAACATTCGAAAATCACTTTTACGTTTCAATGAATCTGTATTTATTTATTATCGTTTCCCTCATTATGTTATCTATACAACATCACTATTTCCTGTCTTGATGAACCAATGACTGTGACATGCAATAAGACAACGCAACAAAAGGACAGTGATTCAGAAGAAGAGGATGTCATACCCGATGATATTATCAGAGAAGTTTAGGATTTTGAAAATAGATCTAAGTCCAATCTGGACGAAACCGAGATAGTCAACCTGGGAGATTCAGAAATTGTCAAGGAAACTCGCATCAGCATTCATCTATCACCATCACAGAAAGTGGAATACACATAATTCTTGAAATAGTATTAAGACATATTTGCATGGTTGTACGATGACATGACTGGTCTAAGTACATCCATTGTGGCTCACAAGTTACCAACCAATCCAATGTGCCCGCCGGTAAAGCAGAAGCTCAGAAAATTCAAGCCTGATATGAGTCTGAAAATCAAAGAGGAAGTTACCAAGCAAATCAACGCCAAGGTTCTCAGGGTAGTTGAATATCCGACATGGTTAGCCAACATCGTGCCAGTACCCAAGAANAATTCTTGAAAGAGTATGAAGACATATTTGCATGGTCGTACGATGACATGACTGGTCTAAGTACATCCATTGTGGCTCACAAGTTACCAACCAATCCAATGTGCCCGCCGGTAAAACAGAAGCTTAGAAAATTCAAGCTTGATATGAGTCTGAAAATCAAAGAGGAAGTTACCAAGAAAATCAACGCCAAGGTTCTCAGGGTAGTTGAATATCCGACATGGTTAGCCAACATCGTGCCAGTACCCAAGAAAGATGGAAAGGTCATGGTTTGTGTCGACTACCGGGATCTCAACCGGGCCAGTCCGAAGGATGATTTTCCTCTCCCAAACATACACATCTTGATTGAAAATCGTGCAAAGCATGAACTTCAATCGTTCGTGCATTTTTTTGCTGCTTACCACCAGATTTGGATGGACGAGGAAGAAGCTGAGAAAACAACTTTCATTATCTCGTGGGGAGTTTACTGTTATAAGATGATGTCGTTCGGCCTAAAGAATGCTGGGGCCACCTATATGAGAGCTATGACCACTATCTTACATGATATGATACACAAAGAAATTGAGGTGTATGTGGATGACATCATCATCAAGTGCAAGAGAGCCACTGACCATATAGAATATTTAAGAAAATTCTTCGACAGGTTGCGAAGTACAACTTGAAGTTAAACCCCGCAAAGTGTGCGTTCGGAGTTCCTGCTGGGAAATTTCTTGGGTTCATCAGCCGCAGAGGAATAGAACTGGATCCATCAAAGGTCAAAGCCATCCAAGAATTGCCACCGCCAAAGAACAAGAAATATGTGATGAGTTTCCTGGGATTCCTTAACTACATCATCCGATTCATAGTCCAGTCCACGGTTATATGTGAACCAATCTTCAAGATGATGAAGAAAGATGCTGCGAACGAATGGACCGATGATTGTCAAAAAGCTTTCGGCAGAATCAAGGAATACTTGTCAAAATCACCAGTCTTGGTCCCGCAAGAGCTAGGTAAACCCTTGGTACTTTACCTTGCGGTATTAGATGGAGTTTTTGGCTGCGTTCTAGGGCAGCACAACGAGACAGAAAGAAAGGAACAGGCTATCTATTATCTGAGTAAGAAGTTCACTCCACATGAGGCCCGGTATTCTCTACTGGAACGTACCCGCTGTGCTCTAACCTGGGTAGCCCAGAAGTTGAGGCATTACTTCTGCACCTACACAATGTATCTCATATCAAGGATGGATCCCTTGAAATATATCTTTCAGAAGCCCATGCCCACTGGCCAACTGGCCAAATGGAAAATCCTGCTGAGTGAGTTCGACATTATCTATGTGACTTAGAAAGCGATCAAGGGGAAAGCACTGGCAGATCATCTTGCCGAGAACCCCGTGGGAGGAGAATACAAACCCCCGAAAATGTATTTTCCCGATGAAGAAGTTTCATTCATAGGGGAGGACATTGCAGAATCCTATGATGGGTGGAGAATGTTCTTCGACGGAGCAGCCAATTTCAAAGGAGTCGGCATTGGAGCTATCCTGATATCGGAAACAAGTCAACACTACCCAGTATCTTCCAAACTTAGATTTCCCTGTACCAACAATATGGCAGAATATGAGGTTTTCATCTTAGGGCTCAATATGGCCATTGACATGAGTATCCAGGAGTTGCTAGTAATTGGTGACTCAGATCTGCTAATACACAAAGTACAAGGAGAATGGGCTACCAAGAATACCAAGATATTTCCATATCTACACCATGTGCAGGAATTGAGGAAAAGGTTCACAAAGACAGAATTTTGGCACGTCCCTAGAATTCAGAACGAGTTTGCCGATGCATTGGCCACTCTGTCATCCATGATACAGCACCCAGATACGAACTTCATTGATCATATTCCAGTAAAGATCCATAGCCAACCGGCATACTGTGCCCACTTTGAAGAAGAAGCAGACGGGAGACCATGATTCCACGACATCAAGGAATATTTCTCAACGGGAGAGTACCCAGAGCTTGCAAATCACACTCAGAAACGCACGCTTCAGAGATTGTCCAACAATTTCTTTCTCAGTGGAAGAAACCTATACAGAAGGACTCCTGACTTGGGAATTAAGATGTGTCAATGCAAAGGAAGCTTCCAGACTACTTGAAGAGATACATGCTGGGACCTGTGGCCCACACATGAATGGTTTTGTCTTAGCAAAGAAAATACTCAGAGATGGTTACTTCTGGATGACCATGGAAACGGACTGCATCCAATATGTCTAAAAATGCTATCGATGTCAGGTACATGCAGATATGATAAAGGTATCCCCAAATGAGCTCAATGCAACAAGCTCACCTTGGTCGTTCGTCGCCTGGGGAATGGACATTATTGGACCAATCGAGCGCACATCCTCAAATGGAAATAGGTTCATCCTAGTAGCTATTGATGGTCAACTTTATCAGAATAGAATTTCCAGAGCCTTCAACAAGAGAGTCAAGCCAAGACAGTTCACACTGAGAAAGTTGGTGTTAAAGAAGATTTTTCCACATCAAGACGAAGCCAAAGGGGAATTTTATCCCAACTGTCAAGGTCTGTATATGGTTCACCGAATATTGACAGGAGGAGCTCTCATACTTGCAGAAATGGACGGAGAAGTTTGGCCAAAGCCAATCAATTCAGATGCAGTCAAACGATATTATGTGTAACTTTCCATGCTTTTATTCAATGATGTAATTGAACTACGCCTGACCTGATTCCCGTTTAAGAGGGGATACGTAGGCATCCCTATGGGTTCGGTCATAATTCAATAAAAATCTCATTTCCCCTGCAATTGGAAACTGGGGCAGAATTTTGAGGAGGACCCTCAAAATTCCGAAGCAAGTTCAGTTGGTCGCAGCATGTACAATGGTCAGAATCATCAACCATCTAACTAGGGCAGAATTTTGAGGAGGACCCTCAAAATTCTGTAGCATGAGTGGTTGCAACGTCTTGAACCATGTCACGGTCATCGGTTCATCTAAATTTCTCAAAATATATTTTACTATGTCTTTATAAAATCATGCACGTTTTCAAAATATAGCTCTGTTTAGCAAGCGCTACCCCGATGACGCAAGCAGAATCATCAGACCAAGCAGAGCGACGCAACTAAATCCAGCGGAGACACGAATCAACCTCCCCCGTCTACAGAACTCACGATTTTTCTTTGGATGCAGGAACAAAGAACGAACATGTTCAAAATCACAATCCTCAAAACCATCGCACTTGCCGACATTTGCTACCAGCACGAACAAACAATGCTCCGTAGTCACAATGCTCACAACAATTACAATATCAAAGCCTGCTTCCAGCTAAGAAATTCTACTGTCATTTACTATTTAATCTTCTGCATAAGGATAAGTTTTGTCTTCATTTTGCATAAGGCTAATATCTGCTTTCATTTTCATAAGGCTAAGCTTTGCCTTCATCTTGCATAGGACTAAGCCTTGTCCCGCATTTTGCATGAGGCTAATTTCTGCCTCCATCTGCACAATGCTAATTGTTGCCTCCCTATCTTGCATAAGTTTAATCTCTTCCTTCTCTTGCATAAGTTTAATCTCTGCCTTCATTCTACATAAGACTAATCTCTGCCTTCCACATCTTTGCATGAGACTAAGCCATGTCTCCACACTTGCATGAGGCTAAGCCTTGCCTCCACATCTACATAAGGCTAATCTCTGCCTTCATCTTCATGGGACTAAGCCTTGTCCCGCATCTTGCATGAGACTAAGCTATGTCTCCATAACTGCATGAGGCTAAGCTCTGCCTCCAATTTACATTCTTTCGCCGAGACTAAGCATTGTCTCTCTGGTACTATCTATTTGCTCTCTTTCGGGCTAAGCTCTACCCTCCATTTCCCAAGACTGAGCTTTGTCTTGTGGACATCATATTATTGCATTTCATGTTCTGAAATATCGCCAACTTTTCCAAAGGCGTCATAGTCTAACGGCATCATCCTCATAGCCAGAAGACACTATGTCATGGCCTGAGGATCTCTCTCAATCTTGCATATCATTGTTCAAAGTCGTCATAGTTCGGAGACACCATCTTCATAGCCCGAAAAGATCATTTCATGGCCTGCGAATCTCTCATTAAACAATTCATGGCCCGGGACATCATGGTCTAAGGACGTCATCGCTAACCGTTCAAAGACAGTTTTCATAGTCCAACGGGAACTTGCATCATGTTTAAATTTATGCATAGTATACACCTATATTGCTTGTATTTGCAGGTAACTAGACGAGCAGCGACTATCCCAGCAGGAGAAATCCTTCTCCAGTTCTCCCAACCGTCTCGAACCCGATATTTCATAAACTGCTCATCTGCCCATCCCTAGATGTTGCATCCGTTCTTGTGATGTTTTCGCCTGTATATTTCACCGATGAATTTAGAACTACATACGGCCTGATTCCTGTAAAACCAGGGATATGTAGGCAGCTCAGAAGCCAGGGTACGACCTAAATCTCCCCAAACCGTTTCACTCGGTCAAATTGGCCATCATGTCTTTACCCGACAAACTCTTTCATCCTTTCCGGGTAAAGAGGGGCAATAGTTGATACCCAATTTTTCCCAAAAATATTTTAAAATTGCATATATATCTTCAAAATCATGCATTACTAGCAATTGGTAGTTTTCCACAATTTTCCTATATTTTTATTAATTTATTCACCATTTTATTTCCAATAAATGATTATAAAATTGCATCACAAATAATTTCAAAAATATTTCTTGATTTAATATTACTATTTGTGGTCTTATTAAGTCCAAATTATTCTATAAATAGCCAATTTGGCACATTTTGGCTACAATTGCAATACCTTTGCAATTATAGCCCATGCATACTATTTTTGAATTATTTTTTACCAGGAATTATTCTTTTGTATTTTTAAATACTAAATAATCATTTCAAACTATTTTCTATGCATGAAATTTATGTTTTATAATTATGAGCTATTTTGTAAATTATTTTAATTAATTTGAATTGGGTATTTAACAAATAGCCTAATCTCATTTCAATTGCAGCCTAAATTAAACCGGAACCAACCCCAATTGAAATATCCCAAACCCCAGGCGCAATCCACCCGACCCAATTCTCCTTTTAATCTACACTGTTGATCATTTTTAATCAACGGTCCAGATCCCTTCTTTGCTTAATTAATCCAAATGACCCTCTCCCAAACCCTCATTCCCTCTCATTTATCTCATATGCTCTCTGCCGCCTTCCCCTTCCCTCTCAAACCCTCTCTACCCAAACCCTAATCCCCTCGCCATTTTCTGGTTCGTCGGGTAACAATGGCAGTCCTCTAACCCCCTAGTCTCTATGGATCCTCTCCATGGCCTGATTATGGCATCCCTGAGGTCCTCAAGGGACCATTTGATTGTTCATTCACCCCCTCGGGTCCATGCTCACCATTCTCAGGCCATCATGGCCTTCTGAGTAAAATCGCTCTAGTTCCCTACTAGACCTATGGTTTCTAAGCCGGCCTCTTCTTGTCTCTGGGTTGTCTCTCTCCGAAACCCTAACTCTAGCTCTTGACTCCTTAGATCTGTAACATATTTGAGTCTATTCGAGTTATCTTTACTGTTTTCTTAAAGAGTTTTCCGATTTTCTAAAGCATCTCTTCATTATCAAACTAGGGTTTCTTAACCCCTTTTCAAAAACGATTCCTCTTCTGATTTCAGTGTTATTCTGTGATTTTCATTATGTTTAAATGATTTATTTTAGTTTTTCCTTTATCAAATTTATTATGTTGAAAACCCTAAGTTTCTTGGGTTAATCTTTGTGTTCTGAGTTCATCTTTACTATTCGTTTTTTCAACTTGTTTGCATGTTTGACTCTCATGAATCTATTTCAATTAATCTGAGTTTTTTGAGATTTTCACCCTATTTGACTTACTAGGGTTTCTGATTCTGCCTATTCCTACCTATTATGTGCTTACCTTGCTTACTCTCAGAAATTTGTGTTCATCAGTACTATATTCCAGTTTTGAATCCCTGACTCCCTGTGATTTTTTACTTTACCATGCCTGTTAGGGTTCTGATTCTTTGTTTATCATGTGTTTATTCCGTGCAATCTGTGTTGATTCCCCTTATTCAGTATTGTTCCTATGTGACTCCCTAATTTCCTGTAATTGATACTTTTCACTAATCTCTTCTGATGATTTCCCTGCTGATTTTCCGACCTTAATTTATTTATTGCCTTATGTTATGGTCGACTATGCTGTCAAATGGATTCTTATGTTATTTCCTTAATTAGAATCCTATGTACTTAGCCTAATTACTAGAACTGATTGAAATTGTTTCCTTATTTATGCTCCAGTCATATATGATCCCTTTCCTTACTTGTTTCCTGTCTTTTACCGTTTGAAATAACTCCCTTAATTAAGGGAGTAGTTGGATTGATTGTTGCTCTAATTGGTTCTTGGCTCCATAACTTACTGCCTAATTGTGTTTCTTACCTTATTTTACCTAGTTTTAGACCACTATATATACATACACACAGAGAACTCAAAAACACGAACACATTAGTTCAAAAACTCTCTCTCACACTCAAAGCTTTTCTGTTCTCTTTCTTTCTTTGTTACTTACTACTCTTCTGAATTAGCCGGCTGCAAGCCAAGGCTAATTATTGGGCTCTCCTATTCTTCACTTTGTGTTTACTATCTCTTTACAGGTATGTTCTGATTTCAATTCAAGTCCCAACACCAATATGTTTCTTTTACTGCTTCAGTTTATCATGTTTCTTATATGTTTCTATCTATGGTTTATTTGTTCAACATGTAATTGACATGTCTACATCATTGTTCATCTAGCATACTATATTATGTCCCACTCCCCCTAGGATCCGTATGCTTATGAATATGTTACTTACTTGTAGTATGTCTCAATGTGACTCTGCTCTATCTTATGTTTACTTGGTTTCTAGTATGAACCTTTCTTTGCAAAGCAATTTGTATCCTAAGTTGTCTTGATTCTGTGTTGATTCTGAAATCCATGTTGTGTTGATACCATTAGCTATCCCCATAAACCTCCTACAAGAACTTATATGCTCATGTATACTATGTGCTCTATGTGTCCCAAATTCCCATCGCCCATATATGAACAACTGTGATTTGAATGGGTTGAATTTGTTTGTGCTGTGATTAGTCTGCTGTTTGTTAATTGTCCTACTCTTGTCAAAACTATTTTTTTTACTAAACAACTCTCGTATTTTATAAAACTGTTTCAACTAAGTCATTTTCAAACACTGTCTTTCCTATTAAAACCTTTTCAAAACTATGTTAAGCACTCTCACTCTACTCTTAGGTTATGCCCCTCTAGTGTATGACTGCCTTGGGATTCTTATGAGATCCCTCCGAACTCTGATGCACTGGGGCTGGCCTTTCCACACTGCACTTACTCAATTATGGTTATGAAATCTGAGTGTGAGCACTGCCCGGGATCCCTTGAGGTCCTTAGGGAACTCTAACACACTCGGATATGAGAAAGGCTATGAAACATTTGAGCACTTGAGGTTCTGGGAATCTGGGCCTGTTTTTCAGGCTTCCTATACTATAACTTCTTCTTTTCCTTTATCTATTTATGTAATTTACTCAGCTGGTCTGTAATAATTATTTGTAAGCATATATTAGGGATGGCTAGTGAAAAGGGGAGGGTAGCTATATATGTTATCAATATCAATGGGTAGAAACCATGCCTAAGGTTTACATTTCCTATATGTGCATTAGAATCTATGTTTAGGACAAATACATTCTAAGCATGTCATGCATTAGATATCATGTTTTAGGTTTACTGCTTCAGCATCTCATTTGACCCTATTTATCACTTAGAAATCCTGCTTCTATGCTAAATAATAGCATCAACATAAAAAAAAAATATTTCTCCTGCACATCCTGAAATTATGATGTAACTTCCTGTGCATTTAGAAATCATGCTTTAGGAATTCTGCAACCTTCTGCATCTCTATGTGCATAGGAGATACCATGCTTTAGGATCTCGCCCAATCACACTTAGTTAAACTACTGATGCATGAAAAAGGACATAATACAGTCTCATATTTGATCATCCTGTTTCAAATAAACTGGTGATAATCCCTGTATTTTGCAACACCTAGAAAACATGCTTTTAGGTAAAACAACTTCTGAACTGCTTTTAACAATTCTGGTAATTATTATGCACAATCCCACGCCTAGGCAAGCCTTAGGTAATCAATCTCTTTTAAAACTGGAAGACTATTGCTTTGTGTTTACTGCCTAATGGCTAACAGGTTTTAAAATCAGTAGGCAAACTGATTAGGTCCTGCTTCTGTGTTTATAAAATTTAAGCTGCATATCTTCTGTGTTCTGATTTTTACGTAGACATCATGTTTTAGGATCCTGCTTAATAATACTGCCCTTTTTTTTGTTTGAGACATGCTGCTTATGTGCATTATCTGTGGAGGTAAATCTGAGCCTCTTGACTGCTTTTTCCTGCATTTATTTGTAAAGTCCTATCTGTTCTTGCCTGTGCCTAGTATTTTCTCCTTTCAAACCTTAGGGGTCTGTCTAGAACTGCCTATAGGTAGAGGTCCTAATTTCCTGTAGGACCATTAAGAAGGAACGAGTAACAGCACGCATAGAGGTCGTTAAATAACACTCACTTAAATAATCACTAAGGGGTGGGAAAGGGTAGATATGGATATGATGACCGGTGCGTTAATGCAACGTGTAGCCCCTCTTCTGAGAACTGATTACCGGGCATTGTACCGATGTGATCCTATAGATAAACAACCTAGGACCCACTATCCTTACATATGTGTGTTTAGATCATAACTCTTTCAAACCTTACATATGTATTTTAGACCTTAAATCTTTTAAAACTTTAGCACATATGCGTCCTTAGACTGCGAATCTTTTCAAAAAATTTTACTTGTTTAAACTTTAACTTCTATTTGCTATTTGTCTAAATTCACAAAGTTTGTTTGGCCGGGAACCACAGTTGTGGACTTCGAGGGGTGCCTAACACCTTCCCCTTGAAGTAATTTCTAGCCCTTACCATATCTCTGGTTATCCAATATGTGCTTGTAAATGACCCTTAGTAGGTGCCCTAACGTACCTTAAAATCATTAGGTGGAGACTCTTCAATTCCTTATCCCTTTCCCAAAAGGAAATGAGTTGTCCCAATAATGTCGAATACCCTGACCGATCCGAAAGGGGAGGAAAGAGGGGGGCGCGATAGTCTCCGACTCCGAAATGGCGAAGGTTTTCCCTTCTGTTGTAATACCTCTCGATCCTTTGCTTTTATGCGGCCATTCGAACTAGTGCAGCTTCATATTTTTCATATTTAATTCGAGGCTATTGTTCATGGCCTCGCGGCTCGAATCCTCGGTGGTATGTTGAAACCTGCCACTAGGTTCCCCGACCTCGACCGGAATCAACGTTTCAAACCCATATACCAAAGAAATTGGGGTTTCCCCTATGCTCAACTTTGACGTCGTTCGATAAGCCTATAGCACCTAAGGGCAATACTTCTCTCCATTTTCCCTTTGCACCATCCAACCTTTTCTTCAAGTTTTAAATAATGGTTTTGTTTGTGGACTCGGCATGGCCATTTTCACTTGGGTGATAGGGCGTTGATAGAATCCTTTTGATTTTATGGTCCTCGAGAAATTTTGTCACTCTACTGCCGATGAACTGCTTCCCATTATCGCATACTATATCGGCGGGTATCCCGAACCGGCATACAATGTGGTCCCATATGAAGACGATGACCTCTTTTTCTCTTATTTTTTCTAAGGCCTATGCTTCTACCCATTTTGAAAAGTAGTCAGTCATAAACAAAATAAATTTAGCTTTACCTGGCGTCGTTGGTAGGGGGACGACGATATCCATCCCCCATTTCATTAAAGGCCATGGGGATAAGACCAAATGGAGTTGTTCGTCGGGCTGATGGATCATCGGTGCGATCCTTTGGCATTTATCATACCTTCGAACGAACTCCTTGATATCTTTTTCCATGCTATCCCAATAATACCCTGCTCTGATCACCTTGCGAACCAAAGAATCAGCACCAGAGTGATTCCCACAAGTTCCTTCGTGGATTTCTCTTAGTACATAATCGGTGTCCCCCAGTCCAAACATACTGTCAATGGTCCGTCAAAGGTTCTTTTATATAATGTTCCATTTTCGTCAAGTAAGAATTGAGCTGATTTGGCTTGTAAGGCCCTTGATTCTTTTGGTTCCGAGGGGAGCTTCCCGTGCTTCAAGTATTCGACGTACTTATTCCTCCAATCCCATGTCAAACTTGTTGAATTTATTTCCATATGGCCTTCTTCAACCACCGACCTCGACAGTTTGACGACAGTCCCCGGGATAATGTAATTTTCTTCAACCGACGACCCCAAATTTATGAGTGCATCGGCCTCGCTATTCTGTTCTCGAGGTACATGATCCAGTGTCCATTCCTTGAAGCGATGCAATGTTACTTGAACTTTGTCTAAGTACCTTTGCATTCTGTCTTCTCAAACCTCGAAGCTCTCGTTCACTTGGTTTACTACCAAAAGAGAATCACACTTGGCTTCAATGACCTCTGCTCCTAGGCCCTTGGCTAGTTCGAGACCTGCAATCATGGAATCATACTCGGCCTCATTGTTAGTCAATTTCGAGGTTTTTATAGATTGCCTAATGATGCTTCCCGTAGACGGTTTTGAACTATACCGAGCCCGGACCCTTTCACATTTGAGGCACCATCCGTGAAGAGGGTCCATACCCTCGATGATGTACCCATTTTTAGCAAGAGTTCCTTTTTCTACTTCGGGTACGAGGGCAGGCATGAAATCGGCCACGAAGTCTACCAAAATTTGAGACTTGACAGTCGTTCGGGGTTGATATTTGATATCATACCCTCCAAGTTCGATGGCCCATTTGTCCAATCGGCCCGATAATTCGGGCTTATGCAAGATATTTCGAAGTGGGTATGTAGTCAATACACATATAGGATGGTATTGAAAATATGGTTTTAATTTTCTAGATGCACTTACTAATGCAAGAGCTAACTTTTCTAAATGCGGGTACCTGGTTTTAGCATCTCCTAAGGTCTGACTTACATAATAAACAGGAAATTGCATACCTTATTCTTCTCGAACCAACACGCCACTTACCGCTACCTCGGATACGGCTAAATATAAGTAGAGCTTTTTATCCTCCTTCGGAGTATGAAGCAAGGGTCGGCTCGATAGATACCGTTTTAATTCTTCGAAGGCATGTTGACACTCCGGAGTCCATACAAAGTCGTTCCTCTTCTTGAGTAAGGAGAAGAAATAATGACTCTGATCCGATGATCTCGAGATAAATCGGCGTAGGGCAGCTATCCGTTCGGTTAACCGTTGTACAGCTTTTACGTTGTTTACGATGGTGATTTCCTCGATGACTTTGATTTTTTCGGGGTTGATTTCGATCCCCCTGTTCGACATCATGAATCCTAAGAACTTGCCCGAGCTAACTCCAAAAGCACATTTCTCGGGGTTGAGTTTCATGTTGTATTTTCTTAGGATATCGAATGTTGCCTGCAAATGAGTCAAATGGTCCTCTGCGCGCAGGGACTTAACTAGCATGGCATCAATATAAACTTCCTTATATTTACCTATTTGATGTTCGAACATTTTATTAACTAAGTGTTGGTATGTATCCCCTGCACTTTTTAGCCCGAAGGGCATTACTTTATAGCAATATGTACCAAACTTTGTGATAAACGAAGTCTTTTCCTGGTCCTCCGAGTTCATTCGAATTTTATTGTACCCGGATTAGGCATCGGAAAAAGTAAGGATCTTGTGGCCGACCGTGGCATCGATCAATCGATCGATGTTGGGATATGTGAAAGAGTCTTTAGGGCATGCTTTGTTCAAATCTTTGTAGTCTATACACATTCTAATTTTGTTTCCCTTTTTAGGGACTACTACAACATTAGCTAGCCACTCGGGATACTTAAATTCTCTAATGGACCCTATCTTAAGGAGTTTGGTTACCTCGTCTTTGATGAATGCGTGCTTTACCTCGGACTGAGGTCTCCTCTTTTGTTTCACCAGTTTAAATCTGGGATCGACGCTTAGTCGATGAATGGTTATCTCCGGTGGGATTCCTGTCATATCTAAGTGGGACCAAGAAAAACAATCAATGTTATCAATAAGGAATTGAATGAGTTTTTTCCTGAGTTCGGGGTTTAACCCCGTCCTCAGGTATACCTTTCGTTCAGGCAGATACTTGATCAATATCACCTGCTCGAGTTCCTTGACCGTGGACTTTATCGTATCTGACTCCTCGGGGGCGACGAAAGCTCGAGGGGTAAGGAAATCTTACTCTTCATCCTCGACCACCTGTTCCTCGGGCTCGATCGAGGAGATAGACTGTAATTGCTATTTGGCTACCTGTTTGTTCTTGTCGTTTGACTTTTACGATGTAGATAGCGTCGATACTGGTGTCAAGTCGGGGACTGCAAACATCTCCTTAGCTGCATATTGTTCACCATATACCATTTTCACGCCATCTTTTGTTGGGAACTTCATCATTTGATGGAGGGTTGATGGTACTGCCCCCATGATGTTGATCCAAGGCCTTCTAAGCAAAGCATTATACCTCATACCACCTTCGATGACATGAAACTTTGTATCTTGTATGGTTCCGGCCACGTTCACTGGGAGGATGATTTCCCCATTCATTGTTTCACTTTCCATGTTGATGCCATTCAAGACTCGAGATGCTGGTATGATTTGGTCTAGAAGCCCGAGCTGCTATACGACCCTCGACCTGATTATATTTGCTGAGCTTCCTGGATCCACGAGAACATGTTTAACTTGAACTTTATTTAAAAGAATAGAAATTACCAGTGCATCGCTGTGAGGCTGAGATAAGCCTTCGGTGTCTTCCTCACTGAATGTGAGGGTGTCTTCAGGCATATAGTCCCGAGTCCGCTTCTCCCTCGTGATTGATACTCTAGTGCATTTGAATATGGGTCCATGTGGGACGTCGATTCCTCCGAAGATCATGTGATTAACATGTTGAAGTTCCTCCGGTTCATTCTTCCTATTGGAATATCTTTATCTGAAATGGTTTTTGGCCATGTCGCTGAGAAATTCTCGAAGATACCCCTCATTGAACAATCGGGCTACCTCCTCTCTTAGTTGCCTGCAATCCTCGGTCTTGTGCCCATGTGTGCCGTGATATTTGCATATTAGGTTGGGATTCTTTTGAGAAAGATCAGTTTGTATGGGTTTAGGCCATCTAGTATCTCTGATTTTCCCAATAGCCGAGACAATCCCCGAGGCATCAACGCTAAAGTTATATTCTGATAATGGGGTGCGTCTACCGGTGCCGAATGCCTGTCGAACACTGTCTTACTCATGAGCCCCCTACCATTCTGACCTCGATTTATTCTTCGATCATTCTGAGGTACATTACGCCTCGAGATGTTCCTTCGATCTTCAATGTACGGCTGATACCTCTCTTTATTCGGTCTCGATTCCCTCTCTACTTCTCTAGAATCTTTCGCTGCTAACCTGCTTGGATAGACCGAGCCCGAGGGGGCCCCCAACTGATCATCTTCGACTGGTATCTGTTGTGCACATCCGCCCAAGTTACGGCGAGATACTCGATCAAATTTTTTTTCAACTGCCTGGAAGCTCTCGAGCTCCGCTCATTTAGCCCCTGAGTGAAAGCTTGTATAGCCCAGTCGTCGGAGACTGGTGGCAATTCCATTCGTTTAATTTGGAACCGGGACACAAACTCTCTCAACATATTGTTGTCCCTTTGTTTAATCTTGAATACATCTGACTTTCTTTTTTCAACCTTTATGGCACCAGCATGTGCCTTCACAAACGAATCCGCCAACATAGCAAATGAATCAATAGAGTTCGGGGGCTAGTTATGGTACCAAATCATAGACCCTTTGGATAGAGTTTCCCCAAACTTTTTTAGCAAAACAGACTCGATGTCGTCCTCCATATCATTTCCCTTTATACCACAAGTGTATGTGGTAATGTGCTCGTTGGGATCGGTTGTTCCGTTGTATTTAGGAATATCGGGCATGCAAAACATCTTCAGAATAGGCTTCGAGGCCCACTCGGGGGGAAAGGTTTTTGCACAAATTTCATAGAGTCCAGTCCTTTCAAAATCGGAGGTGCTCCCAGTATTTGGTCGACCCTCGAGTTGTACGTTTCCACCTTCTTATCGTTGTCCTCGATCCGTTTTTCTCCCGACTCAATCCTCTTTGTGAGCTCTTCGAGCATTCTCATGATGGTAGGTTCAGCTCCCGACCCATTGTTGCTCGACCTCTCCAGGGCTGGTTCTGCACGATGAGTACTTCTGGTCCTGTCACACTCGGAGTCTTTTGCTGACTTTGAAACTGAGCGATAGCAACCTGTTATGCTTGCAACATTTTAAAAATCACTTGTAGACTGACTTCTCTTTCTCCTCGAGTCTGTGTCCTTTGGGCATCGGGATGGCCCTCTCCGCGTACACTGCCTTCAACATCAGTTCCCTAGTCGATGTTCAAAGCAATGTGTGAACCAACGTCGATTGGGTTAGGTGCTGGCGCTACCCCAGGGTTGAGCGGTGGTATGCCGATCCTGAAGCTGTTGCATTATTTTCTCCATGGAGTCCAAGGTCGTTGTTACCATGTACTGGTGCATTCGCTGAGTTCGACATATTTTAGCCTGAAATCAAAGAATCTTTAACAAGAAAAAGTGTGAAGAATAATGTGTGTTATCATAAAATTAGCACTGAAATAATTACTATTATCTTTAGCCCAATGGTGGGCGCCAAACTGTTTACCTCGAAAAATACGAGTAATAGTTAAATTTGATTTGTGGTTTTAAAGATACGTGATCTATTCCAATACTAGTGAATAAACGAGTAATATTAAGTATAAGTGAGAAGAATTGATGAACCAAACCAGTGTTGCTAGTGCAATAGGGACCTCGAGCTAGATATCCTCAGAGGCCTCGAGGTGGGTTAAGAATAATAAAGTAAGAACAATAAAATGAGAGCAATAAAGCTGAGGAACAATTCTGGAGCACAATTAAGAGAAAAGTAAGATAGAATATTCTTTTGCCAGTAGTGAGATGATGTTTACAAATGATTGGGTCCCCTTTATATAGGAGGGGAAAACAATAATATGGTACATTTTTATTTAGGGTAAATGATTCTATTGGTACAGTTGTATAACAACTTAGTATAGATTTGTACTAATTCGTACAGATCTTATCTAAAATTTACGCATTGATCTTCGTGCCTTTGAGAGATTCTCACTCTTTCTTGAGTATTATCGAAATGGCACTACCTCGAGGTAGACCGTGTCAGGCCTCCAATTCGTTTCCCCGAGGTGTGCATGTTTCAACCATACCTGATCCCTATTTCGATCTGCCCGAACTCGAAATCGGTGTACGATTAAGACCTCCGAATTCGACCGTATGCAAATTGCCATTGAATAATTCTAGTACTAAAAGAAGATTTTCAATAAGATCTCCTCCTTTTGTCTATACAATCGTTTGCGTTATTTTATTTTACTGCCATCACTGATTTTCTTTTCATAAATTGAGTCAGTCAATTGCTTGTGGCCTTATTGTTACAAATTAAATTGATTCAACTATTAAACAAATTTTGGGTTAAACAAAAATATGTTAAGAAATTCAAAATCTAATTTTAGCGATTGATTAATTTATTTTCGAAATAAATGAAGTGACATTTGGGATTGCTATTTACATAAAATATAGTGAATTACAAAAATCATAAGGTAAGATTTATTTTATTATGAATTACATATAAGAACACATCTTATTTTAGTACATGTGCATGGTAGAAAAAAGATATTTAAAATAGGTTAACATTTATTTAATAACAAAGTGACTTTAATTGTGTGGTTAATATTGAGGTGACATTAAAATTATTGAGCAAGTTACGATCCAACTGTTTATAAGTTGGTAATTCCCAAAAGTTAAAATATATTGGTTGTTAATAAATTATCATGTATGTATATATTAATTTGTCATTGTGTAATTTTAGGCGGGTAAAAGTTAATGTTGATGTGAGAAGTTATTATGTTGAGATAATAATATGATATATTTTTATAATTTAAATTAAGATATTACAAAATGTATTTTTATTAGTTATTACTCTATATAGTATGACTTCACTCGGTTTCAATATATATGAGATAGTATGACTTGACATAGAGTTTAAGAACGAAAAAGAAGATTTTTGAAACTTATGGTCCTAAAAGTTTTGTGGGGTCATGATATTTGTATGAGTGCAAGAACTTCTCATTATAGGTAAAATGGGTAAAATAAAAAAATTAAAGTTAAATTATTTCCAAATACATAAATGTGTCATTCTTTTGGAACAAACTAATAAGAAAAATATTTTATGTAAATTGAAAGGGAAGGAGTATTTATTTTTTAATCATATTGTACTTTTATTTGTTTGTATCACCGACTATATTTGAGGTTATAATGTTTATGTTTATGTCAATAATTATTCATATAATTTATTTTTATTTTATAGAATTTATTAGGATCATAATATTATCCGCAAGTCGTGCGGGTATTAACACTAATGTACAAATAAAGCTGGAGGATCAGCAAATTCCGAGATAATCCGGATTCAATATTAACTCCAGAATAATTACAAATCCATGGAGGATTGATAGTGGTGATAACTGAAAGGCGAAATAATAGCGGAATGGTCACGCTAGTCAAACGTATCTCATATGAATGGACTTATTCCCACTATTATTGTAAACGAATTGACAACTGAAATTGCCATTGAATAATTCTAGTACTAAAAGAAGATTTTCAATAAGATCTCCTCCTTTTGTCTTTACAATCGTTTGTGTAATTTTATTTCATTGCCATCACTGAAATTGAGTCAGTCGATTGTTTGTGGCCTTATTGTTACAAATTAAATCGATTCAACTATTGGACAAATTTTCGGTTAAACAAGAATATGTTAAAAAATTCTAAATTTAATTTTAGCGATTGATTAACTTATTTTCGAAATAAAAGAAGTGACATGTTAACATAAAGTAATTGAGAAAACCACTACAGGAAAGAAGGAAAACAAAATTTCATTTTCACTTCCAACAGTAACTAAGCCAAAGGGATGAATGAGTATAATACTGAAATAGAAGAAAGAAGATAGTTAAGAATTTGAAGCTGCAATTCATCAATATTAGCTTGTGCTGATTTCTCATTCTATGAACTTTTTCTGCACCAAGGCTTTTCATTAGTACAACCAAGAAGAGGTTGTGGTCTAAAATTGAAGTAAGCAGCAGAAGCAAGGTATAGACAAGATAAACCTACATATATTTTGAAGCAGATGAATGAATAAAATGTAAAGAATGCAAGTATTCCAGTAACAGCAATTACTAGTGTAAAATTGACCAAGCATTTTGCTGTAGAGAGTTCTTCTTCGGTTCCTTCATTAGGGAAATGACCATTTGCAATAAAATTAGAGAGTAAGTGATCCTTTAACTGAAATGTCTCCATCAACCATGTAAATGCCTCCTTTTCAGATGCCGGAATCTCCTCAATGGGAATGCGTCTGATATGAATGTGTACTTGAGAAGGATCCACGCCGAAAACATTGTCCAATAGAGTTGGACACTGATTCTTATACGCGATAGTCACATCATAAACTGCAAATTGAACATGATATATAAGATCACTACTGGAGAGTCAAAAGTAGAAAACATTTGTTACAAGACAAAACCTGCATCCAAGGAGCTCCTTAATATTTCCAAGCATGCATAAAAACCTTTTGTCTTTGGAAGCAGTACATTCTTTAGAACAGGTAATCCATTCTTGGTAGCAAACTCTTGGCTGCTTTTGCACTTCTGCTCACTGCAAGTAAAGGCAAGTAGCAAATTTAGAGAGTTAACAGAATAATAATTGTGATATATAAGATTCTAAGAATTACTATTCCTTACGTGAAATCAGTTCCCTCGGGGAAAAGGGTCAGCCAAAGTGGATCCTGAGGATTGGTAAAAGTCGAAACCATCTGTCTTATAACTGGTTCATCCACTTCCAATTTTCTCTCAAGTGGAATGAACTCCAGCACATGAAATCCCCATCCAAAGACTGGCAATCTCATCAAACTTTTCTTAAGTAGATATTTGATGTGGCCCAAGCATCCCTTCCGCAATGCAAGATTCCACAAGTACATCCAATCAACTTCTGTTCTGTGGTTGGCCATCAGCAGAACACGTTCTTGTGGTGGAACATGCTCTCCAGAAAAGACCACTCTGGTTTCATTTATCTTTTCAAACAAGAACGGCCACAATCCAAGCCAAAGCCCAAAGAGGAATGACACTGCTTTCCTACTATAATTTGTGCTGAAGAAGCGCAAGAGAACGGCTGCTACTGGTGCCAAATAAATTAAGCAAATGAATGCGGTTGAAAGAAGAATCGCTAAACATATCACACCCCTGAGGATTCTGAAAGGCGTTAAAGGAAAATGTTTTGCTTTCTTGTCAGAGGCAAGAGCCTGGCTAACTTCCATCCTATCTTCTGTGCTCATTGTCTAAGAGAGCTGAAGATATGAACCAGCTAAAAGTTCTTACATGCACGCAATATCAATAACTTTACTATCACTGGTTATATAGGACATAAATTGGCGGAGCTCCCATAAAAATGGAGGACTACAACTCCTGAAGCTCATATCTGCAATTAAACAAAATATGAAGCCTAATGAGAACAGATGAGTTGTGCCTTCAAGAGTTCAAGACTTAAGGAGTCGACAAAACTATGTCACAGCAGATGATGGCCAAATTATCAGAAAGCGACTAAGATATCAAGAACTTAACAGCATAATAATGATCCTCACATTAGAAAGGAAATTCTAACAATAGGGAATTGGACCTCCCTCAAATAGATGGATCTCGTTCTGATATTGGAACCGAGCATATAGAACCGGGGGATGATGATGAATGCTTTTACAAGTTTCAAATAGAGATACCTCTTCAACTTCCATAAGTTCCCCGTGATATTAAGGTGATTTTAAGGTAATACTTGGCAGAGTCGCATCCTCTATAATAAAGAGACACATTTCTGGTAAAGAAGAGAGCCTAGTCTGCATAAAAATATAGTCGGACGCTTTGAAATGAGTACATTTAAGTTGGACATCACAAGAAAATGATGTAGTTATCAGTAATTTAAAATATGATGAAATTAACAGATCCTCTACTGGTACTTAAAAGTTTCATAATTTAATGATATCAAGATATCTACATAACAACTTCTGTCATAAAAAAAGCAGCTACTACAAAAATTATTCTTGCAATATAGAGTTTCGGAATTTTACAGTTTCTTTTAAAAGAATTCTTGTTGAGAGATTGAACCATAATAAGTTTTCATCTTGAATTATCCCCTAGTAGTCATTTGAAAGAGTAAAATCAAAGTTGGAATTACTCAAGAACTTTTGTAGTTAATGGGGACATTGACATAGAGAAAATACCTAACCCTTCAAAAATCTTGAAAAGAAGTTTTGTTATGGTCTGCCCCTCCTATTTCTTCTTTACCTGTTCAGTTTCAAACATGTTTATCGAAGAGTCGGTATCCTAACATGAAGTCCACTCTCAAATAGTCTCTAATGGATTGTCATTTTCTCAATCTAATCCAGTTACAAGTTGAAAGACAATAGTAATATATTGATTATATGTACTGATAAAACAGAGAAGGAAGCTTCTTACCAGTTGAAGGTAACATGATGCCACATCAAATGAGCTACTTTCCAACTTAATGGCACATGACACTTGACAGGACATAGATCTCGATTTTGCAATTCTATTATTACAAATTGTTGTATTTGACTTATAAAATTTGATTAATCTTTATTTTCCTTATCAATTTAATTTACCTATTATAGAATGACTGTTGGCTCTGATCCTACACGACCCTAGACACTAAGAAACGAGCCCTTTTGCATTATGGTAATGAGGAGTGACAGAGCCATAAATTTATAAGAGAGGATTCAAGAAAATGATATAATACCAAAGTTGGGATTTGAGTAAGTGACCTAAAGCAATTTTTGAATCCCTTTATCAGTAAACTAAAATTTTCTTCTATCAAAGAGATTTAACAGAAAATTTTATTTGATTGGTATATTTTATCAACAAAGGAATTTAATTGGACCCCCTACTTTTATATCTTCCCTCCATTGCAAGTGCTTGTTCGAATGCTAAAGAATAGGTCCTCATAGATACATATTCCATCCATATTCTTTAAGAATCAAACATGGGACAACAGATAAGAATTTCCCCCTTTAATAAGCTAAACTAATGAAGCGACTAAACCAGAACAAAACGAAACCTCAATAAAGAAAATTGAATAGCAGTGATCTGCAGATTCATTGTATTCATATAAATAAAAGTGTCTGTGTGTGAGCATAAACAATCAAACATATACACGCCAACGGTCTCATATGTAGTACATGCAGAATTTGTATAAATTTAGAAAGTAGATCCAACATATAAGCACTAGGTGAACGTATACACAACACATTAATATTAAGTATACAGAGGTTTGCGTACCTAGAGGTGAGCGAAACTGGAGAGCATCGAAAATGGATAAAACTTGGGAGATACCAAGGAGGGAAGACTCTTTCAAAGAAGTTGTTACCTTATGTCATCATTTTATTGACCAATGAAAATGAATTTGAACTCATGAGTCATAAGGTGGGGTTTGTTGGATCATCTCTTGACGTAAAAGACTATCTATAAAACTAAAATAATTAAACACCCACCAAGAAATAAATGTAATAATTTAATTGTGGATTAATAGATAAACGATCCTTCTCCGAGTATAACGTCTACTTAAGCCACTCCCTCACTAATGAGATTTTTACCTTCCTATATTACATACGAAACTTTATTATTCTTCCTAATTAAGTTTTATTTAATTACATAACCATATATAATTTATCAATTATATACAAATTAGTTTTAAATGATTATTCCTTCAAATTAGGAATTGAATAAGTAATCTGTTATTTCTCATCCTTGTTCTCTCTCTCTCTCCGTCTCTCTGTCTCTATCTCTCATTCTCTGTTTTTTTCCCAATTTTTCTCCTTTTGATGTTCTCTACTTTTTATCCTTTCATGTTGTATATATTTTTAATGGAATTCATCAATGGATTTCAATCGTTTTACTATAGAGTTTTAACTTATCAATTTCCTTTCATGCGTGCACAATTGGTGTTCAAATTGAAATTGTCAATCAATAAATTTTGAAGGTGTTTCACTCTCCACCATTGACAACCATTAAAAAGCATTGAATCTTTCAAATTTGGGTGTTCAAAAATCATTATTTGTTCGGATTGGGTGTTGTTGCTAACAATTGAGAATATTGTTTGAAGTTTATATCTCAATTTTGAGGGTGTTTGGTGAAGATTAGACTTGATTTTGGCTGAATTTCATATTGAAACTCGAAGAAGGAGATGAAGAAGAACACATGGCATACAATATACTTACAAAATTGTAGTAAAGTTGTATTATAATTGTATGTAAATTGTATTATATTGTAGTTATATATAATTTTTTATTTGAATATTGTATGAAAGTTGACAAAAAATTGTATAATGTATGAGTCATTGTATAAAATTTGCATTTAAGTTATCAATACTATCTTTTTTATAAAGTTGTTGATATATATCAAAATTGTATTAAGAGAGTAGGTTTTGATTGGAATCTTAGAGAGGAAGAAGCACACACCATATACAAAATACATACAAAAGACATATTGTATAAAATAATAAATGGAGTTCCTTCTTCCATCCTATCCCATTCACCCCTAAATGATCGCTCATTGATAAGGGAGGTAGAGGTGCAGAGACAGCCAAGAGGTTTGCTTTCGACCATATTTCGATTGTTAATACAATATATAAGGACCTTTTTTCCAACAACCAACCAAAGTGCTCTATACTTCTTCATTTGTATGAAAATTGTATTTAAGTTGTACGATGTTGTTGTTGTATTTAACTTGGTAAGAAGGATGTATGAAAGTTGTAGATAAGTTGTAAATAAGTTGTATATTGTATATTTAGTTATATGAAATTTATTTTTATTATGTATATTGTTGTAGACATATCAAATTTTGTATTAAATTTGTATGAAATTTTATTTTTAATTTGTATGATGTTGTACCATGCATTATTCTTTTCTTAAAATACGTAATTATGACAAAGAAAGAGAACAGTATAATATATTCAACAACTTCTCAATTTGCAGGTTTTTCTTGTCAAGGTTGTTGAAGTTAATACTACTTATCATTCTTTAGCACAGTTAAGATCTCATCAGAATGATAGAGAGCATGACTTCATAAGCATCCCTAGTTCCCTTTATTTCTGGCGGCTCCTCCTCTTTATTTCGTTTCCAAAGTAAGAACACTTTCTTCATGAATCCTCCGTCTCTTCTCAGGGGGCTTAGAGACAAGTGGATGTTTTCGCTCCTTCTTCTGAATTTTCTTGGGAGGCTTATTCCTGTAAACGCGATTCTCAAAAATTTTGGGGTCAATTTTATCATACAGAGACCTCGCTTTACTAGAGATTGAATTGTCCAATACGTAATTGTAGGTTTTCGTTGGCTTGGTGGTTAACACCAAGAATAAGGTTATGTACCATTTCCTCTTCATTTTGCTATTTTTCGACTCTCAGTAGCTTTATCAGAATACATTGTGCAAATGTTATAGGGTTCAGGGGCTATTTTGTGTCTGTGTCATTTTATTTGGTAATTAGTTTTATTAGTGCAACTTCTCTATATTAATTTCAATACTCTAGTGCTACATAATTATAGAGTTGAATTTGTTCTTAATGTTAATTATAATACTCTTGTGCTTTATGATCATGGAGTTGATTTGTTCGTATTATTTGTTTTAATTTCAATTACAGATTAGGCTAAATTTGCTAGCTTACTATTTCTTTCTGAATAAGGGCCTAGAAGTGAAAATTTCTTTGAGATGCTTGCTCCAACGGGTTCAGGAAACATAAAGCTTAGGAAGAAACTAAAATGGGAGCTGCTATTGCGACCATCGATACTCAAACGTGGTTAACACTATTATTTCCTTCAATTATGCCTTTTTTCAAGCAAAGAAACTCCTAATTTAAGGCACTAATAATTGATTGTATATAATTTATAAGTAAACATTGTTTAAGACGGATAATATGCAAAATTAAGATAATTTTAATAAACAAACTTTAAATATTGTATAGGAAAGAAAAAATCCTTAACTAATTAACACGCACAAAAAAAAAAGGACATGCAACTTCTTGGATACTGGGTGAGACATTCTTCGGTTCATTATTTATGGACTCGCTTCTATTAAAAAAAGATTATTGTTTGAGGGGGAATAATTTAATTGTACCCATCATGAATCAGATAAGTTCGAATTGGTATTTCTGATGATTATAACTAGGTACAAAAAGACAACTTATTAAGGTATATTCTTTGCTACAAAAAGACATTTCCACTTCATTTTGCTACTTTCTAACTTTTAGCAGTTTTATCCAAAAAATAGTTTCTAGTGTTTAGTTAGATAGTATAAAATATTTTTAGCCACATTCCCCAAAATCATCATATTTCATGTAC
>ML405120.1:1524-32827 GCA_005239525.1 Nicotiana knightiana | reverse complement strand
TAGCTTAACTCAGGTAGAACCATTTCACCTAGGGGATCCAGCTCATCGTCCCGAGTAGAAGTACTCTTCGCTCAGGGTGTTTTACATAGCTTAACTCAGGTAGAACCATTTCACCTAGGGGATCCAGCTCATCGTCCTGAGTAGAAGTACTCTTCGCTCAGGGTGTTTTACATAGCTTAACCCAGGTGGAAACATTTCACATAGGGGGATCAAGCTCATAGTTCCGGGTAGAAGTACTCTTCGCTCAGGGTGTTTTACATAGCTCAACCCAGGCAGAACCATTTCGCCTAGGGGGATCCAGCTCATGTTTCCAGACATAATCACTCTTCGCTCAGGTCATTTTACATAGCTTAAACCAGGTAGAATCGTTTCGCCTACAGGAATTCAACGCTTTATCAGTAACACAAGGTACCAACCCCTGGTTACATTTTCCTCCTAGTAATACAGGGTGCCAACCCCTGGTTATATTTCTTTTCAGTAGTACAGGGTACCAACCCCTGGTTACATTTTCTTTCATTAATACAGGGTACCAACCCCTGATTACACTTTCTTCCCAGTAATACAGGGTACCAACCCCTGATTACATTCTTGTCCAGTAATACAGGGTGCCAACCCCTGGTTACATTTCTTCTAGTAATACAGGGTGCCAACCCCTGATTACATTTCTTTCAGTGATACAGGGTACCAACCCCTGGTTACATCCATCTCCAGTAATACAGGGTGCCAACCTGGTTACGTTTTCTTTTTAGTAGTACAGGGTTCCAACCCCTGGTTACATTTTCTTTCAGTAATACAGGGTGCCAACCCCTGATTTCCCATCCTCTTGGTAACGTAGGGTGCACAATCCCTCGTTACAAAATTTTATCTCTTTTAGCTAGTTCNACAAAAAAAGAAACGATTTCATGAACATTGGAAATCACCACACTTTTAAGTTCACTGGACTAATTTTACTCCTAACTCCTAGCTATAACTAGCTATGGAATTCTATTTTCCTTGATTCCTTTTTAATTAAGGACTATGATCGGATGGCACAAAATTAAACCTAATTAATTATTTTTTACCCAAGTTCTTGGAGAATAATGCTTGGTAGGGATGTCGTTTTCTTGTAGTCTTTTATTTTGATTTTTCACTTTGTGTCCAGTATTCGTATTGGGGTCCGACAAAATTCTGACTGCTCCCTAACAAAGATTACTCTAAATCTAGAGATCGAATCCGATACATCTGACTAATGATGAAGGAGTATTTATCACTGCACTACAACCCTTGTCGGTGGTTTCTTGTCGTTTTTGTTCGCTCAAAGTCATCTTTTATTTTAGAACACTTGTATGACAATACTTCTTGAGCCGAGAGTCTTTCAGAAACAACTTCTCCACCTCTATAAGATAGGAATAAGGTCTGCGTACACTTTACTCTCTCCAAATTCTACTTGTGAGATTTTACTGAATTTATTGCCGTATGACAATTCTTATAAAGATTTTCATATTATAAGAGGAGAAAGATCTCAAATTTAAAACATCCAACCTTAATCATAGATTTAAGATGGCTTCAAATCTTATTGTCTAAGGCCTCAGNTTCAATAAATTAGACAGTTTATAACCTTCTCTGATAACTCACAAAATTTTCCTAGTTCAAACTGAGCCAGAAAAATTTTGTTCGTTTTGTTCGTCTTTAATGGCTTTTCAGGCCCCGCCGTAGAGCACATGTGACGGTTAAAGGCTTGCGGTTTCAGTGTCTCATCGAAAGAAGGAAGTCTTTCGACCACAAGAGGGTTGGTGTTAGCATTGACAATGTGTCAGCAACCCAGCTTCTCAAGATTCATCTTCTCAAATTTTGATCCAGAAAGCAAGCAATTGATATTGAGCAATAATCTTTTCTACAAAGGGCATCAAGATCCAATCTAAGGTCAACACAAGCGAGCAGGTCAAGAATCAAGATTTGACTCCAGGAGACACATAGATAGGAATTTTGTAACTCTTAGCTTGTAGCAATATGTAGTTCTCTTCTTCTTTTGATGTAAGCATCAAGTAACAGTAACAGTAACAGCAACAGCAACAGCAACAGCCTTAACACTAGTGTCCGGTAGTCCCAGCTACCAAACTTTTCCCAGAACTACACTAACATGATTCCTTTATAGCCAAGGATATGTAGGCAACCTCGGAAGCAAGGTTCGGTCGCCTTTTTTAAAATGTTTCATGGTAGTGATGTGTGAGAAAAATTAGTCATGGATTCACTTTTCTTTGCACGAAAAC
Source organism: Nicotiana knightiana (assembly GCA_005239525.1). Taxonomy (NCBI): domain Eukaryota; kingdom Viridiplantae; phylum Streptophyta; class Magnoliopsida; order Solanales; family Solanaceae; genus Nicotiana; species Nicotiana knightiana. Next base: position 30,578 of record ML405120.1, on the reverse strand, counting down.
TCTTCATGTTCTCGAGCAAAGAGAGGCAGCTGTGAATACCTAATTTTTGCACCATTTAAATGCTCCTAAAGTTGTTAGCTNACCACGCCGCCATCATCCTCAATCATAGATGCCACCATTATCGACCATCACCACCCATTGTTTCTACCTTTCCGACCACCATATATCATTCTCACGCACCTCAACTGACCACCCCATCACCATCAACAACCACAGTCGATGCTGCCCATTATTATAGCCTACCACTACCCACCCACCACATTTCTCAGTCATAACTACTACCACTAGCCGCCATTATTAACTATCATCACCCACCACCACAATCATAATCGACATCATTACTAATCACTACTAGCTACTAGTATGAACCACCATCATCAACCAAAACTACCACCAACCACCGCCTCTAGTCGGCATTCATCCGTTAGCCATCACCACCAACAACTATCATATTTTTAAAAAAATTATATATTTTATTGATAGAATATTAGATAAGTTAGTATTTTATTTGAATTTTATGTTTATTAATTTTCAAATAAAGATGAATTTTATACATTCAGATGTTAAAAATCAAACAGTCTTAATTATTTTTATTCAGATCTTGATACACATCTTAATATATTCAGATGTGTATTCAGATTCAGGTGTCTTAATCTTAATACACATCTTAATATTCAGATGTGTATTCAGATTCAGACGTCTTAATCTTAAAAAAAAACAAATGAGGCATAAGTATAGAGCTGGGTTAATTTCTGATCGACAACATATTATATAATGCCTGTCATATCTAAGTTGGGTAAAGAATAAAAATGAAGAATTGACACTTCCACCGGGTAAAAGGGGTTGGCATTCATTGGATATAACTAGACAACTAACCGAAAGGTGTTGCTAACAACTTATTGGAAGTGCATTTATCAAGGAACAATTCGTCCCACTCGTATTCAATATCTGTATTGGACCTGATTAAATTCGAATTCACGTCGATTAATTCTATATTTGGAGAGATAAACTGCTCCCTGATAAAGGTGATTCCATATTCAGAGCTCGAAACAGACACCTTTGGTTAAGGAAGAAGGAGTACATACCACAACCTTTGTTGGTACTCATATAATTTCTTCTGCATAACAAAGGTAGGTTCAACATTTAAAATTTATGGATTCGAGTTCTAAATTATCTCTGCGTACACACTACTCTTTCCAGACATCACACATAAAATTATACTGGATTGTTGTTGTTGTTGAGTTCTAATTTGTACTATAACTTATTATTTGGTTTGTTAAGTTCTAATATAAATATATTATTTTTATTTAGTTTAATGATATTTTTAGCACACATATAAAATTTGAGTCAAAACTATTAAATTCAGATTTCAGAAGAACCCATAATTATTACCCTAGATCCGCTCCTGCTTCACCATGATTAAACTTACCCTTCATTTGCATGCTACTTCTGTTTATAATTAAATAACTTTTAACTACTTATTTTCTTCTCCTCTTGGAAAATTTACAAAACCATTTTAATAGTAGGGTATGTGAATAAGTACCATGCTATAATAGATAAGAACACAATCCAACTAATTTCCCCGAAAATATAAATTTATATAAAATTCGAACTAGTTATAACTAACTAATCCCAATATGAAAGTAATGAAAAAACTCATAAAAGCAACCAAAAAAAAAAAATTGAGGTAGGGGCTATACATTTAATTCAAAGGGTTGTGCTACTAATTGTTTGTCCTAATTAAAGGGGCAAAAATTAAAGGGGGGGAAGAGCTACTTGATCAGAATTTACCCAAGGTACTCCATATATGCACCTAGGTACTCCATATATGCACCTTGGTCCCCAGGATATATATGGCATGAGGGGATCACCTCTTGTTCACTAGCTCTGCAACTTTTAAATTCTGCTAATTAATTAAATTCTCTTTGTGAAATCATACCATCTTGTATTAATGACTCCCTGGAATCTTAATGAGATTCTTTTTAATTTTCCATCCGGTGATTCCCGATTAAATTCGGAAAAGTCTCGTATTGGGGTAATGCGCTCTCTAATAATAAAGACTTCATATTTAGTGCTCGAACCGAAATCTCTTGTTAATGATGAAAGAATACTTACCACACCACTACAACACTTGTTGATATCTTAACGAGAAGTTTCATGTGCATTACCAGTATAGTAGGACAATTGTTTGTGTCTAACCAGATGTCCGGTATTCATATTGTGGTTCTAATTAATATGGATTTGCATCGTGTAAGTTCCATTAAAGTAGAAAGCGCTCCATACTGGCATTTTTTCTTATTCCTAGGGTTCGAACCATTCCAGTTAAGGGTGGAGGGATCCTATATATTCCATCACAAATCCCAAAGCCTAATAATTAAAAAGTCTATATATTGGTACTACGTGTGCAACTACTTAAATTGAATAATTTGTCATTTAGTAGTATAATTACTATTTGATAATGTATTGCCTATATAAGATCGTATTTGTGAGGGTATGTAGAATTTCATTATATGTATTTGTATGGTTAGCAATCGAAAGTAATGGTGCTATATAAACAATAAAAATAGCACGGATTAGCCAGTTTTCAGACTGGTAATTCAAAAATGGTCAGCGTTTGTAAAGTCATTGAAAAATAACCATTATTTTTTTGCAACACGGAAAGTTCCAGCATAATATACTGGAGGTCGGTGCAACTATGTATGAACTTCCAACATATTATGCTGGAACTCCAACACGCGGAAAGGTCCAGCATAATATACTGGAGATTGGAGCACCTGTGTATGAATTTTCAACATATTATGCTGGAAGTCCAGTATATTATACTAGAACTCCAGTATAATATACTGGAATTCCAGTATATTATGCTGGAGTGTTTTTCGGATTTCGAACAATGTTTTCGTTCAGATTTATCTTTACATAAAAAATGACTAAATTTCGATTACTTTTGAAACTGTGACTTTTTTTAAATAACTACTTATAAATCTGACTATTTTTTAATTTCGGTAATCAATATTTTCATTCAACTTTTATCTGGAGGATGTTCATTTAGTTATTCAGCTTGATTTTGTAATAATTTGTGTTCGGGTTTTTAATTTTCAGTTTTTGTTAATTAACGTGCAACCGAATTATTCCAACTGAAATAAATTCAATGTTTTTAGACCAAATGCCACCTAAGTGTACGGGCACTTTATAGTTAAGTAATTAGTCAGTTAAACCTAGAGATAAAAGGGTCGAAACCCCGAAATTTGTTTATTATTCATTTGATTATTTCAGATTTTAATCAAACTGAATAGCTAAAATTTTAAAAATTATAAAGCAAATTCAAAACCGTAACCCAAATAAAATCCCAATTAATTTGGTTCACTTTAATTTTTAATTCTGTTTAATCCAAATAGCGACACCGATATTTTTTTTCCTCTCCTCTCTTTATTTCCTTAACTATTAACTTAGAAATAACATCCAAATCTCCAAATTTGTCGCTTTCTGCTTTCCATATATGTTAGTGATAACCTCAAATGATCTACGTACGATCCCATCTTAATCATATTTTAAGATATCATTATCAATAATTGACATTAAGATGTGAAATTTGTTATAGTGACGTTCTTATCATCATGCATTCTGCAATATTTTAATTAGCGTTACATTATTATCAAGAATTGACCTCATCATCTTATCTTTTGATTAATCCTAGCACTAAAATGGCATTGGCTGCTAAGTCATATTGCCAGACCATTAATGAAAAAAAAAAACCTAAAACAAGCGATCTAATTAGTTTAAATATATGTAGAATCTGACTTTATGACTATGACGTAATTATAAAATAAACCTAAGTAAACATTTGCAATTTACGATTTACATGTTAGATGTTTGTCCTGATTTTCATACAATATTTAGTTTTGTTTTTCTTAAAGAAAAGCGCAACACATTTATCATAATTGATTTTTCTTTCCTTTAGAAGAAAATTATAAATCTCTCATATTTGACTATTCCCTTTTCCTTGAGGAAAATATTTGAACTTCTATAAATTAAGGATCCGTCATTCTCATTTAATAGCATCTGTATTGGTGACAAGTGACACTTTCAGTTGAGTCAATAAAAGAAAACGAAAAGGAATGAATGGAACACCCATAATGTTTCATCAGAAGAGGTACCGATCATACAACTGAAAAAGAAGAAATAGGCACGAGATGAATGAAGACCATAAAAGGGGAAGATTCATGAATCTATTGTAAATATGGAAGGGGAATCGACATTGATCTCGATTATAGGAAATCCTAAGTTATTACTATAATTGTAACAATTAAATACGATAACGAGCAATCAAGTCAATTGATACCATTAACGAGCCAGAATTAAGTACGGAAAACATTATAATTATGTATCCTATATAAGGACATGTTCCTCATTCTGTAAGGGCATTTGAATATTTTTCAATTTATACGAGAGATTACCAATCAATAATAATCTTTCTTTTATTACTAATTATCTTTCTAATTCCTTAAATTATCAAGAAAGTAAAGTAATTTTGATTATTAGTAATTCGATTTTTTCCTAATATTAGCTTTGACCGTAAAATCTATTTTTGGGTTAAACAATATTCACGATGTAACCATATGGTGTTTGAGAGTTCTTGTTAGGAAGAGAATTTTTCGGGGCCACTTGTGTTTGTTTTTTTGTGAGATTGTTCTTTCGATATTTTGTATTCTTTATTATATAGTGAATTGGTCATCTCTGTCGTGGACGCATCCCTAACAATGACTTCAATCAAAAACATATTTAAAAAGTCTCATTTTCCTTTTTAGCTTTGTGTAACGTCTAGAGTGGGCATTTCTGAAGTTGGCATATTGTCTTGAGCCTTGACCATGAAAATTAGAAGAGAAATTAATATTGAAGGAATCGTTGGGGTTGATCAAGTCATTAATTTAATTTAAGGGCAACTCCAAATCAACTTACATTTTTCTGTCTCGTATTCTACGCTCTTTTCTTCGAGGAAATTATAAATAATGTTCATTTGTAATTTAAATAAGAAAATAATAATATTATTAAGATCTCTTATGTACGTATTATTTATACAAATCTCATACCTTATCTTTTTCTCCATTTCTTTCTTAAATTGTAATTGAACTTGAATAATGAATTATACTAATTTGATTATTTAGAGGTATCATTCTGGCAAAGACAATTCTATGTTCAAAATCTTACGGTCAAATAAAAATATCGTGGATTCGGAGAAGATCATTTTTAATTGCTACATCTTCTCTCTTGAAATTTATTAGTTAGACTAATTTAAATTTATTTTGCATAGAAGGGAGCCTTGGCGTAACTGATGAAATTGCTACCATGTGACCAAGAGGTCATGGATTCGAGTCGTGAAAACTACCTTTTGCAGAAATGCAGGGTAAGACTGCGTACAATAATCCTTGTGGTTCGGTGTTGAGGTCACAGGTTCCTACCGTGATAATAACCTCTTTACATAAATACAGGGTAAGACTACATACGATAGACTTTTGTGGTCAGATCCTTCCCTAAATCTCGCGCATAACGGAAGCTTAGTACACTAGGTTGCCCTTTTTTGGCCTAGAGATGAGTTCTCTAATAGGAAAGAACTACACCTGACCGTATTTTTTTTGTATTTTCAAAACTCGAATCCAGAACGTCTTATTAAGCGGGAGTTTGGACATAAGAAAGGTAAAATTCCAAAATAAACGTGATTTTCTTTTTGCAACGAAAATGATATTTAAAAATTAGTATTGTGTTTGGACATGAATATAATTTTGGGTTATTTTTAAAGTTTTGTGAGTAAAAAAATTAATTTTTTAAATTTTCAAAAAATTTCAAAATTCATCTTCAAGCGAAAATTGTAAATTTTACTGGCTCTAAGAATTCAATCCATCTCATCACATTCAAAGAGTCAACTTGCACTTGCCTATGCCCACTAAATTATTTTATGGAAGAGTATTTTAGGCCCCCAAGCTAGATCAATTAATAATAAAATCATAGTGGCATTTTTGTGTTTTTTCTAAACTCGGAGGGCTTAATAATTAACTTAATCTTTTTATTATACTAAAGAATTTTACCTTCCTCTGCTCCTTCTTCCCCTGTCTCTCTCTTTTGGCATAAATACTGTTCTTTGAGTTGTTGTAATAAAGAAACAAAGGAATTAAAAAAACAAAACAAAACTTGGGACTCTTCAGTTTAAGGTTGGTATGCCAACTGTTGTTTCATAATACTATCAAACTTCACTTCTGTTCCTTAAATTAAACTCTTTCTGTTTGCTTCTAAGCTTCTTTGCTCTCTTATCCCATTTCACTATTTTCCCTTCTTTTATTTATTTTTCAATAAGATAAAGTTGAAATCTTTCTCAGATTTTTGCTTTAATTTGGGAAATTTGAGGGAAAAATCTGAACCTTAAATTAAATTGGTTATTGGTCTGATTTCCCTGTGAATACTTTCTTGATAGATCTGCTAAAGGTAGGATTTTTATACTTAACAATTTGTTCTTTCTGTTCTTCGTTTGTAGACAGGGTTGATGCCTCTTTATCTTTTTAATGTTTTTTATAGTATTGTGGATTCTTGAGAAAATGAAGCTCTGTTTTAAAGTGGGGGGGTTAAATCAAGAATGGCAGAAAGTTAGTTTATTCTGTTGTTTTTAGAATTTATGGCAGCTTAAGGAAACGTATGCATTCAATTTGAAGCTAGTTTTAATGTTTAGTTTAATTGATAATAACGGATTAAGGAAAGTAATTAAACTCATTCTTTGTGAATAAAATACACACATAATTAAAAGGCTGTGGATACATGGGCCATTTTATCTGGTTCATGTTCTGCTAATTCTTTTAATTTTGATAAAATTAATTTTATCCCTGAAGAATGAATAAGTTCTGCTTAATTAAATTTAGCGTGTTTTATTCAACTGTTGGCATTGTCTGTATCTCTGAGTTTTCTTGTTAAGTTCAGTGTACTTCATCTTATTTGATCTTTCTCACAAGTTTTATTTTACTTTATAAAGACCATCAATAAGAAAAGTTCTCTATTTATTTTCTTTCAAATCATGGCTCTTTTCTTTTTTCCCCTTCTTAGTTTTCTATAACAATAGTTTATGTGATCCATGATAGATTTCCTTTTTCCCTTTTTTTTTTTAAAAAAAAAAAAATCAAATCCTTGTCCTTTTTGCTAGTGAGAATATAGAGGATCTTTGTATAGGACTGCTGGTGTAACTAGTTTTTTGCTTTCAAGGTTAGTAGATCAACGATAAGAATTTGTCGAGTGGACAAGCTTAAATTTCATGAACATTTTAACCAAGACAATCCTGAGGATTTGTCGTTGATTCTTTTCTGGCAATGAGTGTGAATTCAGTATAAATATATGTTTAAGAAAAAAATAATACTAGTATATAGAGTTGAAGAGCATCTGCGCTAGCACGATATAAAGTAGACGAAGTAAGACAGCCTAAAGAAGTTTGTGTTGAGTAGTATAATGTGACCATCTTAGTTTGATAATGCAGATTTATGGTTTCTTATTGATTTATGCTAGCATTCATCATCTTTTTGTCAAATTGCCTAGAAACGGTTTTCCTTTGCTGATCTGTTACTTCATAGACATGAATTTCCATGCTCTGAGATAATAATATGCAAATTTAAGGTTCGTATTGAACCGGATATTATAGTGCTTCGTGCAATTGCTACTAGTAATCTCATACATCTTATATAGTAGTCGAAGTATTGGCAGAATACCTTGAGTTGTTAACTGGCTGTAATAGACCTTGAATATTATGTGCTTATTAGTCCCTTTAACTAACTTTATTTTCCTCTATTAGCTCTTTTGACAAACACTGTACATCTCTTGTGTAGGTTGTCATGTTCCGACACTAGAGATCGTCCCTTCCTTTTTCAACTTTTGAAACACTACTAGGCTCAAAAGCTCTCCATTGTGGAAGCCATGAAAACCTTGTCTCATGAATAATCCTTTATATGTCGTCTACATTAATTTTCGTGGTGTTCCAGTAACCGTGCACTCTGAAGAGCTAGATACCAGACTGCGTAATCGTATATAGACGAGGCAGAAACAATCTTTCCAATGCAAGCATCACGACGACTCAGAAGATCATCCATGTCGAATACTCTTTACTATCAACCTGTGCAGAAGGCAGAGGCTTACTGTCTGCCTCAGTTTCAAACTTTAGACAACCAGATGAGCTACATTAATGGCAGCCATGGAGTTTATCACTCACCGTCAACTGCTAGTTTCTCATCAAACGGAAGCTCCATTTGCCATCAAGAATCTCAGCCATACCTATCAGATGTTCGCCAATCCTCTGAGACAACTAACTATGGCTCCCCCACTAGTGGATCTTGCATTACAGATGGTGCGAATGATTTCATGCACAAGCTAAAGGAATTGGAAACCGTAATGCTGGGACCTGATTCAGACTTCCTGGAGAGTTATGATAACTCCTTGCCGAGCAGTATAGCCTCCACAGAAATTAATAGCTGGAGGCAAATGATGGAGGCCATACCTAGACGGGATTTGAAACATGTCCTTATCGCTTGCGCAAAAGCAGTGTCTGACGGTGATTTGCTAACAGCACAAGTGTTAATATCGGAGTTGCGTCAAATGGTATCGGTATCAGGGGAACCGATTCAAAGACTGGGAGCATACATCTTGGAAGGTCTTGTCGCGAAGTTGGCTGCATCAGGAAGTTCCATATGCAAATCCTTGAGATGCAAAGAACCGGCAAGTTTTGAACTGTTGTCTTACATGCACATGCTTTATGAGATTTGCCCTTACTTCAAATTTGGATACATGTCAGCTAATGGCGCCATTGCAGAAGCAATGAAGGATGAAAATAGAGTTCATATTATTGATTTCCAGATCGCTCAAGGGAGCCAGTGGGTGACTCTAATCCAAGCTTTTGCAGCTCGGCCTGGTGGACCCCCACATATACGTGTAACAGGCATCGACGATTCCACCTCAGCTTACGCTCGTGGAGGAGGGCTTAATATTGTGGGGCAGAGGCTGTCTAAACTCGCTAAGGCTTTCAAGGTGCCTTTTGAGTTTCATGCCGCGGCCATTTCTGGTTCCGATGTTCAACCAGAAAACCTTGGAATTCAACCTGGCGAAGCACTGGCGGTAAATTTTGCCTTCACCTTACATCACATGCCAGATGAAAGTGTGAGCACTGAAAACCATCGGGATAGGCTATTACGGATGGTTAAAAACCTGATCCCGAAGGTGGTTACCCTTGTTGAGCAAGAATCTAATACAAACACGGCTGCTTTCTTTCCTCGGTTCCTTGAAACCTTGGATTATTATACAGCCATGTTTGAATCAATCGATATGACTCTTCCAAGGGGACACAAGGAGCGAATAAATGTTGAGCAGCATTGTTTAGCGAGGGACGTTGTTAACATTATAGCATGTGAGGGGATTGAAAGAGTAGAGCGACATGAACTTCTTGGTAAGTGGAAGTCGCGGTTTAGAATGGCTGGTTTTAGTCCATATCCGTTGAGTTCATTGGTGAATGCTACAATAAAGAGATTGCTTGAAAGCTATTCTGATAAGTATAGGCTTGAAGAAAGAGATGGGGCTCTTTATCTTGGTTGGATGAATAGAGATTTGGTTGCATCTTGTGCCTGGAAATAAGAACTGTTCCCTTAAGATGTAATACAAAAAACTGGAAGCAAGAACTGTTCTCTTTGGTCCTCTCCCTTACCCCTCCAAAACCCCTACAACACACCATTCCCTCAATACTCTTGTCCCTCCCTGTAATAGCTGAAGTGCTAATAGTGGAGAAAAAAGGTTCCTTTCTCAAGTGTATCACTTGATCAATCAAAGTTGAAGCTTATTTATTTGGCAACCACCTATCCATTAGCATATTACAATTGATATGCCATAGATCCTGAGTAATTGAGGAGTTTATTTTCTGCACCATACACTGTCGATGTATATAACTTGAATCCACGAGCTGAAATAAGCTCAACCATATGATGCAGAGGCCACATGCAACAATAAGGATGTCAAAATGGTTAAAAGAAAACAGTTAAACCACCCATATTATCCACTAAAAAATTGATTGGATAATGAACTATTTAAATACGGATCAAATATGGATAAGAACCATATTATCCATTTAGAAAATGGACAACCAATGAGTCTAATTTTTACATTTGTAAAGCCTCGAATTGGGGGTTCTTCAAGTTAGGGAGACTACGAATTCTCTCAAATGTGACCATATGCAGAAGTCATGGATAATACCCATATTATCCGCCGGTTAACCCGTTTTTTATCCGTATTAAATATCGGTCGGATCGGATAATTTATCCGTTTTTTCATTACCCGTTTTCGATGATAACCATATCCAACCTTACCCGCCCGTTTGCCACTCCTATGCAACAACAATTATCACTACAACTTTGCCTTTTGGTTTTTGTTAATTCAATTTCTAACCTAAACTTTCCTAGATTCTGCAGCTTGTGGGGTTAATCTTGTTACCATAAAACATGTTAAAGTAGTACACTGGACACGTGCTTCTTTAAACATCTGTTAATTCACTTTTCTTCCCTATAAGCTTGACTAATGATAGTAAACATTAGTTGAATTAGTAGAAGTATTTAAAAAATACTAATTTGAAGTGTAGAGAATCAATTGAGAAATATTATAATACTATAAAACTTATAAATTTATAAGAATAAGCATTATATTGGATACGTGAAAGTATGTAATAAAATAGTTTGAAGGAGATAAAGTAGCCTGATCAACTGGCAACAATTAGATACATATGATCAAATCTACACTCTGTCCTCCTTTGCTCGACAACACAACTTATACAGTAAATGTAGGAATTCACACCAATTATGAGGTTAAATCAGAGGTTCCTATACATATATATATATTCAATCCTTTCTTCTCTCCTGCAATGGAGGATAATTGACCAATTACAATTTGAAGTAAGGAAGAGATAAGATTAGAAGACTTGATGAAGTAGGATTTTCTAAATCTGGATCAGTTGATTGCTTGAAATTGTGCACTCAGTGCTCAATTTGCGCCGATATGAACAACCCTATCAAGGCCAACATGTTTGTTTTCACCTGATTCAGATGTGGACTCTCCACTTATTCTGGTTGTATTATTAGAATCAGCCCCTGCTGCATTTTGCATAACAGTCCTAGAAGGCGGAATATCATGGTCATGCTGCCCTTCATACGCTGTAACGACTAATTTTGGATCATGGGGTGCCCTCTCCACATGCTTCTTTGCAGGGCAACCAGAACTTGAGCATCTGTAGTAACTCCTACATATAAAGGAAGCTGGATTTATAGAGAGAGTGCAAAAGCATTACAAAAAGTTGGAACATTATCAAAGTCGAGAAGTATGATCTGAAACGACATGCTTATTGAAAAATAGAGCCTGGGGGCAAGAGAAACACAAAACTGACCATATCAGCTTATATATACAAGACATACATTAGGCCTAGTGTTTCCCTTTTTCTCTTTTAATCGGATTAACTAGGTCTAATGTTTCATACTTGGATTACCTCGCAAGATATGATCGTAAAGTGACTATTTATATCCTCCAATCTCACTTTCAGAAATAAACATCACTTTTGACAGGAAGGGAACATATTAGCGGAAGATGAGAAGTTCAACTTGTAAAATTAGTCAACATCAAGTGAGTAATCAATCAAAACGAACCAACAAGGAAAGAGTAGACAAATTGTTTAGTACTAGAATAAAAAGAGCCCAAATGGAGCGTTGTGGATACAGACAATTCATATAACCAATCCCAACTAGTTTGGAATAGATACATAGTTGATCCTATATACTTTTCTTGATCAAACTCCGCAATAATATCTGTGTTAAATTATTTACAGAAATAGAAGAATAATAGCTCAAGTCGTTTTTTCTGTAAATGAGATACAGTTGCTTTTAGTCAATAAACAAACAAATTTCAGATGAACGCACAGTTCCATATGGTTCTGTAGAAGCAAGAGAGCATGAGTCAACCTATGGATATTGTATTTATGGAATACATTTTCAAAGGCTGCTAATTACTCAGTCCAGATTAGAACAGTATTATTTTCAGCAAGAAAAATGCAATGTGGTTCTTTTAACAGATTTTGGGGTGTGTCATATCTATAAAGATCTACAAGAATGTCACAGTACAGTATTGGGTTTTGAAAGGCTAACAATAACAGGAAATAGTGTTATTGACAAGAGAGAGCAGATTGAATCCATTGGTATTGATAGACTGAGAAAGAAATAGTCAAGCAGGCTACTGATGGGCCTAACAATAGAACATTTGGCCTTACAAGGTAGGGTTAAAGAAGGTGAACATAGAGAAATGGCAAGCCGCATCGGATAAGGAGGATCATGTAAGAGTAAGACCATATAGGAGGGCTTAGTATTATTGAAGTTGTATCGAGAAGAGTGAAAGGGACCCGTGCAAGCACGAGTTATGCCATTTTCGGACTAATTTAGGACAACTTAAAAAAGAAAGGTGGACATTCAACATGAGATGAAGGCAGCAATTATTCTGATAGGCGACATTCATTGCTTCCGTCCTTTCACGGTTTACAGTGGAAGAATAGGAATGCTTTGTAAACAATCATAACAAGAAAGCAACTCAAGGTGAAGAGGTGATAATAAAAAAAGCTATTTTACATGGGCAAAGATTTACAAACATGTTTTTAAAGCAAAGAAAATAGTTACCTAGGATTTGGATTTCCTTTTACCAGTTTTTGCCCATATTTGCGCCACCGATACCCATCATTGACTATATCCACTTCACTCCTTGTTTGAACAATGTGCTGTGGTTCACTATGAGACTTAATAGGTGGAATCTCATCACTTCTAGGTACTTCTCTCTTCCTGTTGCAAAACAATTGCACAACTATCAACTCTAAGAGAGTGTCTAGACCTGAAAACTGAAGACAAATAAATAAGGTTTTGGCTATCACATACTGTCTCTTTGGGTCCGGACCACCACTATTATCAGCCTCATCTCCTGATTTATGTGGCTTCAGAACTGTATCTGTTGCGCTACCACCAGCTGGTACAATAGCCACTGAAAGCGAGCTCTCCGATGGTTCGATAGATTGACATGTTTGACCAATCACAATAGATTTCTTACCTTCAGCCAATTAGGTAACTCGTTAAAATTAAATACTTATCTAGATCGAATAAAACAATTGACTCAGCAATCTTAAGTACCTTCCCGTAGTGTTCCCATTGGCATGTTTGTTTGTTTCAATTGCATAGGCACTACAAACTCGGGGGAGATTTGGGGACTATCTAAAGGTTTTGGATGTTCATGCTTTGCGATATAGTGGATACTGGTAATATGCCCATCATGTGATCTCTCCACTTGCTTTTTTGCAAGACAATTAGGGGACGTGCACTTGTAATAACTCCGAGTATACTCATTTCCTCTAACAAGTTTCTGACCATATTTTCGCCAGTTATAGCCATCTTCAGACGGTTTTTCAGGTGATCTGAAAGGAGTGATTTCTTGATCAGATGGTAAAGCCTGGACACTCGTATCAAGGTTCCGCCTTGGTTGCAACTTATCCAAAGCTTTCTCAGGCCTTGTGGAATAAGTTACTTGTTCTTGATTAGGTTGAGATAAAACAACTTCCATTTTCTCACGTTGTATATGTTGTGAAGATACTGAAGCTTTCCCAGGTACTAAGGAAACGTTTCTGTCTTTTACAGGAGAATCTGATTCACAAGATTTTATGTATGGTTCCTTCTTTGGTAGAACAAAAACTCGACTAGATTCTGATGCCTTTGCCAAAGAATCGGGGCTCAGTCCCTTAAGCAGTTCATCAGAAACAACTTCAGCTGAAACTGAATCACAGGTTCCTTTCTCTTTTGACTCTGATCTGTTGGTGACAGTGTCAGGGTCCGGTTTCTGCTGAAATTTTTCAATCCCTTCAACGACACTCTTCTTTGGTTCGACTTCACCCGACACTTCTTGGCGTGTCGTAGAAAGTGCATTCATATCTTGATTACTTTGTGATGACATTTTCAAAGCATCGGGGCTCGCTCTCTTCTGTACTTCACCAGAAATAACTTCAGCTGACATTTACTCACAGATTCCTTTCTCTTTTGACTCTGATCTGTAAGTAACAGTGTCAAGGTCCTGTTTCTGCTGTAATTTTTCATAGGAAACTTCATCTGTCAAATCTTTATTATGCGTACCTCGAAAAGTATTTGAAGCAAATACACCAAAGTATCACATTTTAGGCAGGGGAATAAAGTACAAGTATACGGGCATATGCAACGTACGGATGCGCTATTCCCATAAAATGCAGCACATAAGTGTGTCCCCAAAGTCTATTTAGAACACATCGAACATCAATTTTTTCTCGAGCACGATGAACCAATGACATCTAAGATATTAATAGCATTCAAAGACGGATAACATTTTTACTGGAAAAAGATAACAGCCCATACTGAACTCAAGCAGACAAGAGGCAGAAAAGCTATGGGAATTAATAATAGATACTAGAACGATAGACTATACCTAAATCACAAACTGGTGAGCTTGGCTACAGATTCTTTATATCCATTTCGCTTTGTTCAAGTCTCATTCCTAGTCTAAAACAAGCCATAGACATTTATGTGGCCATAAATAAGAAGTTTAAGATTAAATTGTTTCTAAGTGTCATTCTTTTTGGGAAGTATGCAATATAAAATGGAATAGAGGGGTATGATTCTTCTATACCTAATAAGATGCTGAATAGTTAATACATATATCAAGATTCTTCAGAATAGTATCTAATACTAGTGGTAGTACATAAATTTCAAAATCAAACAAATAATAATTTAAAAAAAAGAGGTGAAGAGTATTCTCAAGACCCTCCCTTCTGCCCAATTCTCACAAGCCCTCAAAATTGGTTAAAGAAAATTAACTAAGAAAAAAGAGAAACAACTAAAAATGTCAAGAAATATCTCAAACACAAACAAAAGATCAAACACACCTAGACAGATTATAACAAACAAAAAATAGGAGTAGAAAGTCAAACAGGAGAATTCGCACCTGTTTCTTCTCAGGTAATTGTGGATGATCAAAAGAGGAGAAGAGGTAATACTACTCACTACTATAACAACAAAAGCAGTGTGTTGTCACTGTGTGTGTGTGTGTGTTTTTGAAAGGATGATCAGTTTTTTTTTGCTTTTGGGGGTTGATGAGTTAAGCTAAGAGAGGGTGGTTCACGTTGTAAGAGCATCAACGGACCTCAAAAGACCTTTGATTACTAGAATCTTATTCCTATGTTGGACTTGGTACTGTTACACTAACACACGTGGCCTAATTCCGTTGGTTCTTGTCACTTGTCTGAGCTTTTATGTTGTTTTGACTTTTTTTCCTTTTTACAGTTACAAAGCTCTTTTGTTATAATTCCTCGCTCCCCTCCCTTTTACTTATCCATTTTTAACTTCGTACATTAATAAAAAATAATAAATAAAATGCTTAATTAATCATGATGTTTATATTAATTGATTCCATATTTTTAATGAATTTAAAATGAGTAATTAATATTGTGGTATAATAGGAAAAAAGAAACTGCTTTAGAAAAAGTGAAGGATGGAGTGTATTCTTGGCACGCCCTGAGAGATAAGCGGACAAATGTGCAGGTTTGGTAAGTTTAAGTAAAAAATATACATAATAAATGTTCATATTTTATATGTTATATATTATAATGAATTTGAGCCAATGCACAAACTGAAAAAGTCCGTTTACTTTGGTTTTTGTTATTTTTCTTCTTCTATGGATTGGGTCAGCTTTGGTATAGATAGAATTAAAAGATGGAGGGAGGAAAAGCACAATCATATTTTCACCGGAAAAGAAAACGTTCCACCCACGTCTAAGGCAACTCATTTCGTTTCGTTTATGAATATTCTCTTTATTTTACTGCTTTTCATTGTAAGATGGCACTAGAACAGAAAATGTTTTACTCTTTTTCTTTCTTTGTATTGACTTTGGGTTGTTAAAAGTATTGTTTTCGAATGAAAAAATTTATGTACAGGGAAATCTGTTTCTGCAAATTATTTTCCACTAAACACAACACTTGTTTTGCCAAAAAAAAGTGTTACTTATTTCCTACTCTAACCGTAATAAGAATCCCTCGGATCGTACTTTCTTTTGGGGTGTACAAAGAAAATCGATAATTCGAGTCTAACCGGAAAAAAGAAATCGATGTAGTTTGATTTGATTTGGTTTGATATTGAAAAATAAAATATGGTTTGATTTTAACTAAAAACAGTCAAACCGAAACCAAATCAAACCTATAGTACATTGATATAATTTTTAAAAATATTTTATACATATAAATATTTATTGTTATGTAATTATAAATATTTCTTAAACTTTTTCACAATTTTATCTCAACATATTATTTCAAGTTTAGACTTAACATTCTTGAATGGTAAATAAGTTATATAGCCTATAAATGTAGTAACTCAAACAAAGTTCAAATCAATACTAATGCTAACAAAAGAAATTCAAACCAATAATAGGAATGACGAAAGTGTTGGATAATTATTTTAGTTTTACATTGGTTTATAATGAAAATGCATAACTTAGTTTATTTTTTTCTTCAGTGCTTAGTTATGTAATTAATATTAGTACTTATTAGCTATACTTATTTTAGCATGACCAATATAGTAGTTTTAGATTGTGTTAATTTTCATTATGGCTTATTAATTAGCAATATTTGTTTTAGGTAATCTTTATTATTTTATCTTTGTTATTGAATATTTAGTATAATGCTATGACTTATCTCATATTATTGTGTTAATTTCTTGAAAAAACACATTATATAGTTGTATTTTACTAGGACTTAAAAAAATATTTGGAGCACAAGTTACATATTTTATGATAGGAAGACTTTACGGGAAAAAACCCCGAAAATCCGAGATTGAAAACCCGACTTTTTTGATTTGGTTTGGTTTGGTTTGATAATTGAAAAATCCGAACCAACCAAACATATATAATCCCCTACTTCCCTTTCCTTTTTCCAGAATTTTATTAGAATTTTCTGGGGTTTGAACTCGAAATCTCTTCTCATATGAACTGAACGTAAAGGAGCAGGTGGAAACCCTCCAATTTATTCTGAGAAAGATCTACCAAATAAAGTTGAAATGGAACAGATAGACCTAGTCAACAATTGTTTTGTACAGTGACAATATAACGGAGACAGGCAGGTATTTGAATTGTCTATCTAACATTCAAAAAAACACCAGATATCATTTAACTTGAGCTAGAATCCAGGGCTACTGTCCAGCTTTCAAAAATGCCACAGATATTGTTTCACCTATAAACATAACCATTCTAACAATATTTCTGAGTTCTGGGTAAAGCTCGTCATTTAAGTATAGAGTTTAACTCCAACGGAAGAATCCCGTTGTTTGCAGCATAATATACAGCCATTGCAATCAGAAGGACAAGTATAACGATCCACAAGCTCAGACCTGCAAATGAAAACAATATGTTTAATGACAATTACCACAACAAAAGTTGATTATGCATGCCCAAAAGCATGCCACTAGATGGCAAGAATAGAAAGAGAGATCTGTTTGCAGTATAATCGCTATCAGCCAGTTGGACAGATTTGCTTACAAGTTAATTCAGGTATTAATGACATTTTTTTTTATTTTTTTTTTGGTTCAAAGGTATTAATGACTTGACTAAACTTGAATCAATTCAAATGCTAACAAAGAATAAAAGTCACACACATATGCAGTTGTTTCCTACTAGTTTCATGTTATAAGTAATACTAACTTTTTTCTTAGATGAAGATCAAGTTAAACTAAACTAATCAAGATCAATAGCAGAAGCTTAGAAACTACAAAAGTTAGCTCATTTTCAGAACTCGGCCAGCTACCTGCTAGCAACCACCCCATACAAACAAAGCTGTCTTTACCATCATTTTCCTGATATGGATACGGAAATTAAATACTCACCACTTTTCTTCTCTTCCTTTATAATTGTCACTCTCACTCTTGAATCCATGGAGGCAGAGAGCAAAGCCCTGAAGAAAGCAAAAAATTTAGAATTGTTTGTGCTAAGCGCAGGCTTTTATAGCTATTAACAGGAAGATCAAAAACATTTAGGACCTCGAATCTTCCGAGAACTTCAATGTTGTCACAAGACCAAGATGAGCCTTTTTCACCACATTTTGCACTTGCAAATTGTTAGAAGAAACTATCAGTACATCTCCCTCGATTGTTCCTCTGCAAAGAAAGTGAAACAGAGGCAGCATTTAGGTCCCCCAGTAACATATTCTATGCAACATCATTATTACTTCTACAGTTCAGTGTTATAAGATGTTGACAGGATGATGGTAGTTTCACATGGACCGTCATGTATGACAAGAACTTACGGAAAAGCCCCTGAAAATTTTACAACTTAAATGTAAGTTGTTATTAAGCATAGTAGCCGGAGACATTGGCATATTCAATAGTCCCAGGGAACAGTTTCATGATGTCTCTTAAGCAACAAGCTACAATCTGACAAATTACTCTTGAGATTTGGTAGCTCTCTGAGCATCTTCAATGATACATATCTAATCATACAAGAGCAAGCATTGAGATAATATGTTCCATCAAAAGTCAATCAGCCACTTATTTTTTACTGCTGTTGGTCCAGGCTAGTTTGTGCACACCTCGACTAATTCACCACGTAGCCTCTTACAACCCACAAGCACAGGTGGGCAGGTAACGGCTCATCAAGATTAGAGCAGGTGGACCCACAGTAATGTTATAGCTAAGCTTCAAACCTGGAATCTCCAGGTATGCTGATCCTATGCGCCAACATCTCCACCATTGTCTTTGGGACTGCTTTTCTCCTCTTTGATTATTAAATATATTTTTTTAATGACCATATTATTAAATTGATTAAACAGTAAATAAGCTGCTTTTGTAGCCAAATGCTCAAACTCTTTGAAAGGCAGCACTAAGCTTAGCACATCATATAAATGGAGTTTCCAACTATTAGAAAGTCCAGTTATATGGAGTGTTAAGTTGTGGGATGAGATAGCCTATAGTTGTTTACAGACATTCGCGGAAGAGAAACCAACAAAAGAGTCTTACATTGCCAGAAGCTTTCCATTGGGTGAAATATTAAAGGCACAAACAGGATCACGAACAACACGTTTTGATCTTATCCTCTTCCACGTAGTAGTACTCCACTTCGAAATACTTCCACCTTGATCTTTGCAAACAGAAGAATACAGGGTTAATTTTTCAGATGCCAACTCAAACACTATCTAAAAATAGGTAATTCAGATAAAATTCCAATATAGCATATCCACCTCGCATCGTGGTGATGTATAGAACCTGATTCTCATCATTAACTGGTGAGAATCTACAATAGCCAAATATCTCATCCTGGGTACAGAAGACGCTTCTTGTCAGATAACTAATAGCAACACTGAGAAAGGATTGGGTATGTGCCCACACAACTTCCTCGAATTGGGAATATATGAGAATCCACATGTAATTACTCTTATCTTATCAAAAAACAAAATAAAAAATAAGAATCTACATGTAAGAGAGAATCAGTTCATATAAAACCAAATGACAGGAGAAACAAAACATAAAAGAATGACCTAGTCTGCTTTTTGGGTAGTCTTAGTGTCAATTAGATTGGAAAGGAGACGCATCATATTTTCCCTTTCTTTTGGTGGAGAAAAAGAGAAACACAACACAACGAGCATCTTCCAGCAATTAAAAGCCATTCATAGATATTCTTACATTTTCTTTCATCAAAGAAGCTACAGATGTTGATTTAGAGACGTCCCAAATACGGCAAGGGCCGCTCCCAACAGATACAAGAAATTTTCCATCAGGGCTGCATACAAAACCAAAAGCATTTGAGTCAAAATTCCTCTACCATAAAACATATAGCTTGTAGTGCTTAAATTAAATGCTCAGATAAATTTTATGAACCTGAAGTCTAGATCCTTCACAGAAGCATGAGCATTAGCCTCATCAAGACTAATTTCCATGCTCGGCCACTTGAAAACCCTCAACTTGCCATCCTGTACTGCACCAAAATTCAATAATCAATATAATTATGATTTACCTGCCAAACAAGCTCATGTAGTTCCATATTTCACTCTTTAGAAGGATAACAAGAAGAAAGAAGCAGATGCTGAGAAGAAGAGGCCCAGGTCTCTCCCTCCGTGATCTAACAAAATCAATAAATCACGCCTCAATTTGAATCTAGATACGACGAATATTCTCCAAATAAAACTTGGCAAAACAAATGGAACCTTTGGGGATAGGATGACAGCCTGTTCAGAATGATTGTGTTATCTAGATTAGACCACCAAGCCAAGATGCTAAATTTAATCATAGAGGAAGAGAACAATATTTTTTAATTGGAGCAATATAACAAATAGAGAAGAACAAATTGTATATCTGCTTAATAGACTGTAGTTTAAACTAGAGAAAAGTTTTACTCGTTAACCTCCCCAACTACTTGGTATCTCAGCATAGCTGATTGATCGTTGGTTGATTTCCTGGTTAACCTGCTCCTTAACCGTCAACGTGTGGTAGCCATAGACAGCTCAACACCACCAAGTATTATGGTCATAACTGTTCTGCAGGCTCATTTTACAGTCTGAAGAAAATGATTTTGAATATCCATTTACACATTAGCCAACACATCACTGGCAGTTAGATAGCGACGGAGGGCATGATGTCTTAACTTGGTCACACCCACAAAGATGGCTAATAACTTCTGTCAATTCCCAGAGTTTTTTTGCTAATTACAAAGAGTCAAAAAGAAGCAGCAAGCATAGAATGAGAGAGAGGTAGGACAAGTTAGCATGAAAGTTCATACTTCCTGGTAGAAATTTATTCCCTTCTTTAGTTATCTATTTAGCATCTACGGCCTTCTCCTTAAACTGTGCACCATGAAGAGATTCTCAGAAAATTTTAAAATGGAAAAGGACTTGTTTAAAGTTCATCTTTTATTTTGCAACTAATTACCTTCTGCAATTCACTATTTCTGAAAGAGCTAGTTTTTCTGACAATTTTCTTACAATAAAGATTTCAAATCCGAAAAGGAGAAAGCCAAATGAATTTTAAAGGTTAAGTAAAATGTAGGATCCATAAAGTGAGTCAAAACATAGCCAGTAGATATTCACAGCTAAGACCATGATATATTTATGGCTTAAAGACTAATGCCAAGGAATCGTGCCACAACTCTGAGTTTATTCCCTCCTCTTATGCATAGAATTTTGGTTTGCTCTTCTTTTAATGAAATTTGTTACTTTATCAAAAAAAAAAATATATATATATATAACTTGTGGGGCAGGACAGTGTTCAAGAGAGAAAACAAACCCACTGTAACTCTGCAATCTTTTTTTATGAAATCACTTTCTGCAACTTTTAAATTTAATGCGGGGAGAACATGTGTATCACCACTCTTTCTTATGGCAATTAGTGATGTAAACTAGTGGTGCCATAAATCTGACTCAAGTTACCTCCTCCTTTTCCTTTATATCCAATCTAACTAATGGTATAGAAGAATGTTTTAGCGGGATAAAATAAACAAAGATGGACTTTCCTGCCTGCGTTTTTAAAGAACTCTTCGTCCAACTTTTACCAGAATATGGGAAGACCTGATATTATAAAATTGGCCTTCTTAAACTTTATATGCACAATGAACATAACAGTAATGCCTTCAAATTGAACAGTTTTCTTTCAATTGCATGCAACAAACACACTTTCATTTCAACCTGATATAGTTTTAAGGGAAGATATCTACCTCGCTGCCGACAGCAAGTAAAGAACCTTCATTATTAAAAGTTAGCGCTAGTTGTTGTCCAACATCTTGCAATGGCTCAAGTACTCTCTCAGACGATCTTAGACCCAGTGAAAGATTATCAGCTCTCTGAATATCCCAGTCAAACCATCTACACAAGAAGCACATCGATAAGATGTTTAATCAAGCTGCTAGCAAAAAGTGCCTGCAAAAGTTCCAATTTCAAATATTGCAAGTAGTACTGTGGACTATGTTTGCAAAAGCAACCAACCAGAGACAGAGAGTGAACTTAAAAATGCAAAAAATGAACAATTTTAAAAAGTACTACTCCTAGTAGACATGATGTCAACTGTCAAGTAATCAAAACGACCTCAAGTGATGACTTCAGCCTTATCTACATAAAACACTATCTATATCTTCTAGGGGGAAGTGTATGCTTTGGTGATTTTATGAATCAGCCCAAGCCACCACTCACAAGTCACAAAGGGAGGGCTGAAAAGAAAGAAGGGAATACTCAACATGAATACCAAGCTAAGTAAGCTCAAAAGTAAATTCTGTGGCACAACCTTCCTTCAAGTAGATGCATCTTCTTACAAGTACCAAATGCTTTTAACACAATCTACAAGAAAACCTCACCTGCAGCTTTTTGGCATTGAACATATCAGACCATCTCCACCAGGATGGATGGCCATCCTATAGGGCAGATCACCACCAGTTCCTTCCTTTGCCACCTTCAACAAAAAACACATATTTTAATTCAAAGTCATCCAAACCCAGAAAGGTGAGGCTATATCTGTTTCTGTAATCTCCCAGGTTACATTTAATGTATCAAGGTTTATGCATCTGAATATAAGCAGAAGGAGACGCTGGAAATTAGCAAATCTGATTTCTATAGTCAACCTCCAAGCCCGCTCATCCTTCACCAAGCAAGATTTAAGCTTTGCCGGCAGTTCGACTTGTCACAAAGTTTAAGCTATTCATTTTGGCTCATTTTTTATACTAGTGGTAGTTGAAGAAAATAGTAAAGTAATGACTGAAAGTTAGTTTCAATAAAAAGATCATCAAATCAAAGTTTAAATTTAATAATCTAATTGATTTGGATTCTCGGAAGCTGTGATTCTTGTGAAAGTTGGATAGAAATAGATCTGCATCAAATATTTTGGCACGTCTCAATAAAAACAGTATCATATGAATTAACAAGGATGGAATAATCCATGAAGCCAAATAATAATACATTCTTTTATAACCATGGTGCACGAATCGGCTTGCGCGCAACTCGACTAATTCCACGGGATACTTGCTACCTCCCACTAGCACAGGAAGCCAAATAATACATGTTCTAAGAGTTCAAGAAATTTTTGTTTTTTTAATCAAGTAAAGTGATAAATTAAAATGCATCCAGAGGATTCCAATGGTTACAGTAGCTGAGCAAAAAAGGTAGCTCCTGTGCAATGAACCTGTGAATACCACTAGTAAGTCAAGGAGCTAACAGAATCCATGAGTTTATTCTATTTACATTTTTCACCTGAATCCAACAAAAAAGACTCATTAGACATCTAGCCTTGAGTGTCAATAAAGGAGAAATGACACCCTCAAAGCATGTGAGATCTTTCTTTCTTTCCAAATACTCCAAAAAATTGTAGGGCGGTACCAGTTATCATGTCTGTTTTATAGCCATCCCGACATTCCAAAGAAGTTTGTTGATTATAATACTTATTGATTCCATAAATTCTATTGTTAAACATCAGTCCCATGGATCCAGAGAACTGAACAAAAACAAAAAACTAGACAGCTAAGCTAGTTTTCCATTAAAAAGAGAAAAATAAGAAGAAGCTAGTTTTCAATCAGTTTCAGGTAATTGATCTCTTGTAAATGAAGCCATCTGTAATCCACATCACCTATAATCCATATACCTTTAGTTCCTCGAAGATCATACATAACACGAATCTACTAATGCCAGCCAAAATTAAAAAGAGCACAAGATTTGCATTATATAACTGAACACGTACACAAACAAATATATACAGAACAATTCAATTTGCATAAAAGCCCTGGACATCGAATCATAAGTAGTGAATTTTATGGCTTACAGGTTCATCAGAGAGAACATTGGAATCAAAATCGAACTGAGCTACAACGAGCGCGTTACGAATACCGCTATTCCCTTCTCCACCTCCTCCGGCAAGGACTGCATAGTTTCCCGGCGCCGGAGCTGATGATTTGTCGACATCGTCCTTTTCATCATCGGCCGGCGGTTCGACGGCAGATCTGAGGGCGCTCGACGGAACCCAACCGGCACCGTAGATAGGGACGCCGTAGTTCTTGCAATTGGCAGAATTGTCCATTTTCCGTCACTTTGTCAGGGTATAGGAGATGTGCAATAAGGGATTTGATTTTTCTTACAGTCAAGGGTGAACGTTTTCAGTAGAGCCTGTTCGCTCGGATTATAAAACCGGTTAAAAAAGTAGAGCCGGTCTTTTTCCTTGTAGAGCCGGTTCTTTCCGGTTAATAAAATAGATGAATTGCATGTTAAAATTAAGGGTAATATATTTTTTTTATGCTGGATTAATAGCATTCGTTAGCTAAAAAGTATATAAAATATGTATATTTTTGTATATGACTAGTATCTATGAACGTGCATTGCACGTTAATAATGATACATGATGATTTAAATATTTATTTATATAATAAAGGAACAATAAAATTTAGTTAATGAGAGAAATTTTATGGATAATAATACAACAATCATTTAAATACCAAAAAAATTATTAAATTAGCATAATACATGAATTTAAAATAAAAGGACATCATCAAAATTCACACAAATGATCATTTTTTTCATGTAAGTTAGATAAAAAAAGTATTCAATATGATGGTATCTTAACGAACACTTCTTTGTGGACAATATTTTTTTGTGTATGTTTCCTCCTAATGCTTTGGTTGCTCTGCGTTAACCAAAACTCTGGTTGTCGATCTTGAAAGTGCAACATACAGTTGTTCGTGCAAGAAAATATATTGTGAAAAATATAATCTAATATTTAGGATGTTTGTCCTTGTGCTTTATTTGTTATATTATCAAAACATAAACATACTAAAAATTATTTTCGCACAAAATTAAAAGGATATTCCTTAATTCGGAAGACGAATGTTGAATTCAGGAATAAGAATATACTTAGACGCGCATTGACCATTATCATAATTTTTGTATGTATGACGATCTTGTTAAAACTTCTATATATCATTTATGTGCTATTACATAAGCTATTCGGTGTATCTAAGTTTTTCAGTAGCATGACAGACATATTTTTTTTCAAAATTAATCTATATACAATGAAAAATTAATTTTAACTTAGTCTATTATGTATACGCTGACACTAACATACGTAAGAAATAATAAACTTGACAACAAACATGTATGGTAGAAGGCCATTTGGTATTAAAGTGTTTAAGTATTTATTTTTTTGGCAATAGTTATTGGTATCATTTTCTGCTGAGGCAAAATCTGAAAAATATTTTATTTTTATTTATAAATTTTTACAATCAATATTTTATTTAGTTGATCAACATATTTATTTCTGTTAGCTAAGATATCTTTTTAATTCTATCATGTAATTTGCACAAATTGCATTTTAATCTAATGATAGAAATATTTTTCTTATTAAATGCACCACTATTACCATTTAGATTGATAACTAAGTGTTCAGGAAAAACCAAATCATCTTTTATTGGATGCTCCTATTTGTTTCCGACACGAAGCAATAAGATACGGAATACTGGATTTGTTCTAAACTTTATATTTTGTCAATTGAATCTTTTTCATTTGAGTCTAGAAGTATAACTTTGGCAAGTTAGCTTTTACAGTCTCTACTTTTGCCGATTTTGGAACTGCTAATAGTACTTGACAGAAATCACCTCTCAAACCATTATTTTTTTACCAAACGGTTCATTAATAAGAACTCGTGGTTTCGATTGTTCGACACTTTGCTATAAGTGCTTCATCTCATATTATCAATTTTGCTTTCCTTATAAATTTAGCACAATTGTTCTGCTTTGATATATTTGTGTTGGTTATTTAAGTTGTTTGAAGAAATATATCAAATCTAAAGTGGTGGCCTCACAATAAAATCGTTGTTGGTACACTACTTGCTATTATGCTAACAATGACATGCCTCTTGATATGATATTTGCAAGTAATGTATGACACAGAAATATTATTTCGATTATGCCGGAGGCATCTACAAAAATCTCGTTATACCAAAGTCGACTCTTTATAATATAATCTTTAAAGCTTGTTCTTGATTAGGAGTTAGCTTTGATTGTGTTTCCTCACTTGTATAATATTTTGATTCTTAATAATATACTAACTTTTTTACTTTGTGTTCTAATACTATTTCTATAGAATAAATTTATGTATCCTAAGAATTTTTTTAAAACTTGAATAAATTTTACTTTAAAAAATAATGAAATTGGATTCTCTTGCTAAATAATTAATAAAAAAAATTAATTATTTAGTTTTTTTACATAAAAAATAATTTATTCTATGTTGATTCAGATCTTAATAGTTCATCTCTTGTTTTGAATATTTAATTTTAATTTTAATTTTATCCACTATAAATTTTATTCTCAAAGAGTAAAAGATTGGTATGACATTTCACTTTTGGATCTCTATATTTGTAGAAGCATTAGTGGTACTAACTCTTACCAGCCATTTTTTTCCTCTTTCTCACACATTTATATTCTTAAATATTTTCTTAGTTGTTGTTTATAAATTGGATATTTTTCAATATTACAGGAAAAATTGATAAAAAATAATATTTGAGAAGAAAAATAGTTCAAATATAATATAAAAATATATTATCGTGGGGATATTTTTTTTTCTCAACTTAAATTTTTTATGAGGTCCATTTAATATTACTTTTTTTTTGTATTGGGTATTATGGAGTAGTAGTGTATTGCCAATACAGAGGGTTCTTATGAAATTGATTTTATAAAACCTTCTACATAATTTCAATAAGAATTTAATAGATAAAATTTTATTAATTTCAAAATCTTAAATATTAAAAATTAGCAAAGAAGGTATTGTAGTCCAAAAAATATATTATTGCAGTTATGTCCTGTAACGACCTGACCGGTTGTTTTGAGCTCCAACGCGTCATTTGGCGGTTTAAGGCCATGAACAGCTTCATTTCAGGTATTATGACTGGTAGGTGTGGTCGGAACTGAATTTCAGGAAGTTCGGAGTCGAATTGGAAAGAAAGTTCTCATTTCGGAAGCCTTAAGTTGGAAGAATGACTAAGATTGGATTTTTGAGTAAACAACCTCATAATCAGGATTTGAAGGTTTCAGCAGGTTCGTATGATGATTTCGGACTTAGGCATATGTTCGGAGCGGGTTTTGGATGACCCGGGAGCATTTCGGCGCATATTGTGGAAGTTAGTATTTTGGAAGAAATTTCATAAGTTTGGTTTGAAGTGCATTTCAGTGTTATTGATGTCCGTTTGGGATTCCTAATCTGGGAATAACTCTGTATGGTGATTCTGGTGTTAGGAGCGCGATCGGAAGTGAATTCGGAGGTCTGTCGGTCATTTTGGAGTTATTTGGCTAAAGTTTGAAATTTGAGTTTTTAAGAATTCCGACCAGAAGTGGAAATTTTGATATCGGGATCGGATTCCGATTTCGGAAGTTGTGATAGGTCTGTAATATTTAATGTGACTTGTGTGCAAAATTTGGGGTCAATCGGACGTGATTTGATAGGTTTCGACATCGAATGTAGAAGTTTGAGATTTCAAAGTTCATAAATATTGAATTGTGATGCAATCCATATTTTTGGCGTTGTTTGATGTGATTTGAGGCCTCGAGCAGGTCCGCATTATGTTTTGAAACAGGTTGGTGTGATCGGACGGGATCCCAGGGGCTTCGGGTGGATTACAAGTGGTTAACAGATCGAATTTGGAATTTGAGAAAAGCTGAGGCTGCTGTCATCTGGTGTGACCGCACCTGCGGGGTTTTGGCCACAGGTGCGGCGCATCTCCCGCAGAAGCGAGACCGCAGGAGCGTTCAGGGCTCCGCAGATGCGGGCGTGGTCGAGTTAGTTGGGGACAGCACCTGCGATGGAATTTCCGCAGATGCGGCAGGTAGACCGCATGTGCAAAAGAGCGGGCTGGGCAGTGTGTTATTTTAAGACGGGATTTGGCTCATTTTCTCCCATTTTTTTCTTTTGGCTTGGGCAATTTTGGAGAGCTTCAAGTGGGGATTTTCGTCATCTGTGTCAAGGTAAGTTGTTTCTACTCATTGCAAGTTAAATACAAGATTTGTATATAGATTTGGTCATGGAAATTAGTAGAAATTTGAGATTTTGAATAAAGACTTAAAATGTGTATTTTGGACTTTGACCACGAATTTGGGCATGGAACTTAGAGAAAATTATATATTTGAGTTCGTAAAGTTATGAGTAATCTCATACCTTATCTTTTTCTCCCTTTCTTTCTTAAATTGTAATTGAACTTGAATAATGAATTATACCAATTTGATTATTTAGAGGTATAATTCTCGCAAAAACAATTCTATGGTCAAAATCTTACGGTCCAAATAAAAATATCGTGGATTTTTATTTTGTTGTTGGTACACCACTTGCTATTATGCTAACAATTTCATGCCTCTTGATATGATATTTGCAAGTAATGTATGACATAGAAATATTATTTCGATTCTGCCAGAGGCATCTACAAAAATCTCGTTATACCAAAGTCGACTCTTTATAATATAGTCTTTAAAGTTTGTTCTTGATTAGGAGTTAGCTTTGATTGTGTTTCCTCACTTGTATAATATTTTGATTCTTAATAATATACTAACCTTTTTACTTTGTGTTCTAATGCTATTTCTATAGAATAAATTTATGTATCCTAAAATTTTTCTTAAAACTTGAATAAATTTTACTTTAAAAATAATGAAATTGGATTATCTTGCTAAATAATTAATAAAAAAAATTAATTATTTAGTTTTAACATAAAAA
Source organism: Nicotiana knightiana (assembly GCA_005239525.1). Classification (NCBI taxonomy): domain Eukaryota; kingdom Viridiplantae; phylum Streptophyta; class Magnoliopsida; order Solanales; family Solanaceae; genus Nicotiana; species Nicotiana knightiana. The sequence goes on along the minus strand of ML405120.1, from coordinate 1,789 downwards.
ATAATTTATTCTATGTTGATTCACATCTTAATAGTTCATCTCTTGTTTTGAATATTTAATTTTAATTATAATTTTATCCATGATCACGCTCAACTATGTCTTGTAGAAGACTAAACGGGCGTTGCAAATATAATCCTGGGGTATTATGCCCAGAGTCGATCCCACAGGGAATTGACGTATCAAGCAAGCTGTTAAAATACTACTCAGCTGTCACCTGATGTTATTTAAATTACTAATACTAAAGATTAAAACTAAAGATTAACTA
>ML405118.1:0-17918 GCA_005239525.1 Nicotiana knightiana | reverse complement strand
TATATATATATGTATATATATATATATATGTATATATATATATATATGTATATATATATATATCAAATTTATCAATAAGTTCAGTAGAGGCTATACTTGTAACAAGGAATAATTCACTGGAAATTCAGAGGCAACTCTCTACCATTTGCATACTAGTTCAAAGATAATAGCATACTGGTTCAAAGATAATAAGCAACTTAAAGTTTGGATAAAGATACACATAAGGCACGTAATGGCATGCTCGTGAGTCCTAAATCTACTCGACATGATACAATAGTCGCTATGTATGGACTCTCGTCACTTTGTACGCACGTAGCCCCTAAAATAATTACACACCGCACGTAGAAAACCTACAAGGACAATTCCCTCTTACAAGGTTAGAAAGGAGACTCACCTCGCTCCGAATATTCATACCCGGCTTCCAAGCCTCTATGTCGACTTGCTGTCCCAAAACAGATTTGCTGCAGAATTTTCAGCAGCTATTTTGGTCCGAAATCCATTCTGTTAACCTTCCAAAATCAACCTGAGGCCCTCGAGACCTTAACCAATTGTACCAACATGTCCTAAAACATTATACGAACTCGCTCGAGACCTCAAATCACATCAAACAACGTCGAAATCATGAATCGCACTCCAATTCAAGCTTTATGAACTTTGAAATTTCAAGCTTATACATCTAATGCCGAAACCTAAGAAATCATGTCCGATTGACCCCAAATTTTTCACACAAGTCATATTCGACATTACAGACCTGCTCCAACTTTCGGAATTCGAATCCGACCCCGATATCAAAAAGTCAAACTCTCAGTCAAACTTCTCAAAAACCTTCAAATTTCTATCTTTAGCCAAATGACTTCAAAATGACCTCTGGATATCCGAATTCACTTTCGATCGCGCTCCCAACTCCAGAATTACAATACGGAGCTATTCCCAGACTCGGAATCCCAAACGGACCTCTATAACACTAAGATGCCTTCCAACCCAAACTAATGAAATTCTTGTAAAATAGTAACTTCCACAATGTACGCCGAAATGCTCCCGGTTTATCCAAAACCCGGTCCAGACATACGCCCAAGTCCGAAATCATCATACAAACCTGCTGGAACCTTCAGATCCTGATTCCGAGGTCGTTTACTCAAAATTCTAATCTTAGTCAATTCTTCCAACTTAAGCCTTAAAAAATGAGAATTTTCCTTCCAATTTGACTCCGAACTTCCCGAAGTTCAACACCAACCACACCTACGAGTCATAACACCTGAAACGAAGCTGCTCATGACCTCAAACGGCTGAACGATGCGCTATAGATCAAAATGACCGGTCAGGTCGTTACACTATCCCCCACTTAAACTGACGTTCGTCCTCGAACGTGCTAAGAACTGCTTTGGAGTTGTCTCAAATCACCGTTTAACATTTCGAGCACTTGCCCGTGCTACCACAACCTAGTCGACCACAATAGCTTAATCAAATCTGGAGATTTCTTCTTTATCTATATATTAAGCTCAGAATTCATCCAGACACCTGAAATTTTCTCTAGCCAGGCCTAGTTCTAATATATAAGCACTGCAACAACTAGCACACGATATACCAGATTATAACTGCGTACCCTTGCTGAATCGGCACCATGCACCGCACAACTCATCATCTGACCATAATGACTCTCCCTGAACCTTAATAACCAAGGTCCATGAATCTGATGTACGCAATGCACCTCATAACAAATATACATACACCTTGCTATAATGCTGACGATACCACCACAACGGAAGAAACGTGCAAAAATTCATACTCGACTGCAGAGTTAACAAATCCTTGAATACCTCATCTTGACTAGAATCATCACTTCATTATGAACCTGAATAATGGTATTTGTTCTTTAATATACACTTCCCATAAGCTCATCGCACTGATCCCTGATCCGATAATCTCGTCTCACCCAGCACGAACTGCTCAGACAACAAACCACCCCAACATGACCAACAACCTCACATGATACCACATCGTGCCAATAGGCCATAACTCAAATATGATAATAAGAAACGACTCAGGACGGAACTATTCAGCTCACTCAACTAATATGAATTCTTACCAGAAAATAGGACATAAAACTCAAGTAAATAAATACATATTATCCCTTCTCATCATCACACTGTTGCGGCGTGCAACCCGATCCAAATAACATACCCGTGGCGGCGTGCCGCCCGATCCCATCATAAAACTCACATAAGGAAATATATATACGGAGCTGATTTTCTCACTATTACAATTTACTGAATATCGATCATAAGCACGCTAAGTGCATAATACCATCCTGGGGAGACTGATAAAGTTGTAGGCTACATAACTCAAGTACAACTGAGGTGCGATATATATATATACACTCTAGATCTCAAGAGCTATCCTGCTCACATAACATCCCCACCACGCGGGACCTCAACACATAGGAAATTATCAAGCCATTTCACAACTCGCACGACACAATCACAATAACACACGAATTTGACGAAGACGGAACAACATCCGCAGTTCTAATACCTTTCCATGAGAAACGCTCTACTGAAAGGAACATGCCTGGCTCATACGGAGCCCATAATCATATTTGAATCCATCCACAACCATCAAGCCACCTTGCTCGCACCAACTAAGCTAATAGCTTTTGCCTGGGTCCATATTAACCCACCTTCTCTCATAATACACGCGAACAACCATCATCACCGGGACTAACACCCCATGATCCATAATCAACTGAACAGAACGCCCTTCAGGCGTAAATTCTCATTTAAGCAATATTGCACTTCTTTATACTCAGTCCAAATCTGAAATCTATCAAGTGACCACATGTCATACTTTACACAATCTTTTTGCGGTCATGCTTCCACGAAATTCCACACAAGGCAACAAGTCTGACCATCCATAACACCGACCACACTAAGGTCGCAACACATCGAGAACCCAGGACCAGGGTACAAAGCCTCTTTTACCGAATACCGATCTCAGGTGACACTGAAGATAACACCAGCTTACTCTGAACTTTCAAATCACTTTGTCTTGCTCTTCCGAGATCATGACATCCTTATAAACATTGCACCTAAATCTCGATTCTTACTCCCAGTTACATACTGCTTACTGCACCTAACATGCCAATACGAGGTAGCGCAAGAATTCCATAAAACTTCCAAACCACCAATAGGGTGAACACTTCATCATATAGAAACTTTTTACTTGAATCAATACAAGAGTACCATCTCAACACACAAGTGAATTCCCATTATCACCCAATCATGCAAATCCTTAAGTAGCATTCTATACCACCATAATCCTTCCGGGGTCCGCCTACACCTGACAGTCCATAGAACTCAAATGCTCCCACATGAGATCCGTTACGACGGCCGACAAGCCCCGCACACACCGGCACAAATGATATGCATAACTAAATCACATTAAAGGAACAGATCACTGCCGCAAATGTTCCAGTTCAACCATGGCTAATCAATCTATCTTCTTTTAATCATCTTCAATTGCCTCAGGAATAATAACAACTTCCTTCAACCCATAGCAAACTCAATCCTCACTCATCCCGAGTGACCTTGATTCACAAGACTACGCTGCCCAAATCCCGCAACCCGTCTCATAGCCTTCTGATAATTCTTTTCTTCAATCCGAAGTCCACTTCTCTCACTCCTCCAATGCTATCCTTCGTGCTGAAACATATCATAGAACATTCCGACCATCCTTCTTTATTCTCAGAGATTACTCTGCAAAAGCTCAATTCTTGATCATAATGCTGCCTGAAATCCTTAAACGCCGCATTCTTAACTTTTGAACTCACTAGGACCGCTATTAAGAGTCACCCACTCCGACTGGCCCCAAATACAATCAACTCTAGGGCTCCTATCAATGACGACGACTACACGTCACAGGTGCATATCCCACCTCACTTGAAGACACTCAGTCTTACTACTTTATCAACTCTAACCAGACCATTCATAATCCAAATGCCTTTCCTCTGCGGAACTAAAACACCGAAATCTCGAAATCAAACTCTGAGAAGACGTCCCTTCAACCATTCATCACCCCCAACGTACGGGCAAGCATTCTATCATCATATCAATACCGCGCGACAATCAATTGCAAACATCATCACCACCCGAGCATGGCCTTAAGGCTCCCAGAAACAAAGCTACTGAGCTAAAATAACACATTACCCTTTTGCAGGCCCATAACAACAACCACGACCATTTAGACATGGAAGCATCTCGGATTACATTCGTAGCACCATTCCCATTCCTCAAATTCCTAATCCATAACAAGCTCTTTGCGACGCGTAAGATTGAGTAGGAATGAACATAGGCATAAGCCTCAAAGGAATCAACTCGCACGATGAAGAATCAAGAAGGGAAGTACTCCTAACAGCCTGTAGCCTCTCGAAGAAAAGTACAAACGTCTTCGTACCGATCCACAAGACTCTACTAGACTTGCTCATGACTCGTGAGACCTACGGGAACGTAGCGCTCTGATACCATGTTGTCACGACCCAAAATCCCTAAGGTCGTGATGGCGTCGGACACAAGGTCAGGCAAGCCAAAACATTAACTAATCGAAATAACTTTCCGTTTAAAAACATTTATGAAAACACTTCCTTTCGCTTCATTACATAATAACCAAATAAAAGTCTGTTAACTAAAAATAATGGTTTAAAAGATTACACTTAAGCAATTATATCCCAATACATATCCCAGAAACCGGTGTCATAAGTACATGAGAAACTTCTAAGAATTTATACAATTATATATCGCTTGCCCGAGGAACAAATTGGACAAAGGATCAACATAAGGTATAAATACATAGGAGGGAAACTGTGTCGACTTCAGAACGCCTCTGGATAAATGCAGCCCGTATAAGTCTCCAAGTCAATCACTGTGCTACGAAGGTACCTGTGCAACAAAATGCACAACAAGTGTAGCGTGAGTACATAAACATATATGTACCTAGTGAGTATCTCGTCTAATCTCGAAGAAGTAGTGACGAGAGGTCAACTTGACACTCACTAAAGTCCAATAATACAAATGGGACAGAATATGATGAAAGCGGTAGGAATGTGAAGGCAGTTAAGCAACAAAATATATATATGAGGCACAAAATTCCGAGTAATTTCAAAAAAATGAGTGAATAAGTGGTTTCTCCTTCATTTTTCCCCAAATATCTGTCAAGTCCTTATTCACGAAGTTATTTAACAATCTATATCCTTAAATCAATTTAACAATTTAAGTCACAAGGGGTATGTCATATGTATATATATACATACATATATATATATATATATATATATACATACATATATATATATATATGCCGATGGTCGTTCGGCCCGAACCAACAATAAAAATAAACTGTGCACTGCCGAGGATCGAACGGCCTGTCCCATAAGTGCATTCTTACAAATTAATCATAAAACTTCCCCTGCTCGCGAATCATACCTGGGACTCGGTTGCTGACACGTGTATACATAATTAACATAAAGCTCCCCTCGGTCGCGAATCGTACCTGCGACTCGAGTGCTGACTCTTATATATAATTAACATAAAGCTTTCCTCGATCGCGAATCATACCTCCGACTCGAGTGCTGACTCTTATATATAATTAACATAAAGCTTCCCTCGATTGCGAATCATACCTGCAACTCGAGTGCTGACTCTTATATATTATTAACATAAAGCTTCCCTCGATTGCGAATCATACCTGCAACTCGAGTGAATAAGCTCAGTAGAGGCTATACTTGTAACAAGGATTAATTCACTGGAAATTCAGAGGCAACTCTCTACCATTTTCATAGGTTATCCAAAACCCGATCCAGACATACGCCCAAGTCCGAAATCATCATACGAACCTTCTGGAACCTTCAAATCCTGATTCCGAGGTCGTTTACTCAAAATTCTAAATCTTAGTCAATTCTTCCAACTTAAGCCTTACAAAATGAGAATTTTCCTTCCAATTTGACTCCGAACTTCCCGAAGTTCAATACCGACCACACCTACGAGTCATAATACCTGAAACAAAGTTGCTCATGACCTCAAACGGCTGAACGACACACTAGAGCTTAAAACGACCGGTCGAGTCGTTACAGTAATTAATGAGTACAAAAAATATAAAATGAAATAATTATTGATTTAAATGGTAGAAAATGTACAATTAGGCCATAGTTGTGAAGTTATTGTAATTATGGTCAAACAATGCCAAATTGGCTAATTTGTGAAATAATTAAATCCTAATAGGATTAAAACTGATATATATTGACTGGGAAATATTTTGAAATTCTTTATAATACGATTTATGAATAATTATTGAATAAAAAATAACGAATAAATTGGAAAAGGATTTAATAAAAATATGAAAAAATCTCGGAAAAATACCAGTTATTATAAAGAGCGGTTTTGGAGGTGTATATACAAACTAAAAAATAGTTTGATAAAAATTTGGTATCAACAGCTGCCCCTCTTTACCCGGGAAGGATGGAAGAGTTGTCGGGTAAAGACATGATGGCCAATTTTGACCGAGTGGAAATAACATGAAAGGTTCGGGTCGCACCCTAGTTCCTGAGCTGCCTACATATCCCTGGTCTTACAGGAATCAGGCCGTATGTCGTTCCGGGGTCATCGGTGAAGTATACCGATGAAATTTTACAAGAACGGACGCCAAGTACAGGGTTAGATGGGCAAACGGCTTACGGTATAGTTAGGAGACCTAGAGCGGAACCGCTCTCGCCTGCATGACTGTCGCTTGACGGATTACCTCCAAAGAAACAATACAAGCGTATATTGTGCGTAATTTAAACATGCTGCAAAATCTCGTTGGACGATGAATGTTGTCTTTGGACGATTGAGGATGACGTCTTTAGACCATGATGTCCTGGGCCATGAATTTCTAGATGCAGGATTCGCAGGCCATAAAATGATGTTCTCGGGCCATGAGGATGGTGCCTCTGAACCATGACGCCTTTAAATAATGATATGCAAAATGATAAAAAGAGATCCTCAGGCCATGACATGGTGTTCTCAGGCTATGAAGATGGTGCCTCTGAATGATGACGCCTTTGGATAGGTTGGCGATAGTTCAGCCCATGAAGATGCAATAGCATGATGCTGACAATACAGAGCTTAGTCTTGCGAATTTAAAAGGGGAGAGCTTAGCCCGAAAGGAAGCGAATGATAGAGACAGGGGTTGCTTTTGAAAAGTAAATGGGAGACAGCATTTAGTCTCGGAAGGTAGAAAGGTAGACTTATGCAAGATGCGGATGCATATGGAGACAGCATTTAGTCTCGAAAGGTAGAAACGTATCCTTATGCAAGATGCAGATGCAGATGGAGACAACGTTTAGTCTCGAAAGGCAGAAAGGTAGCCTTATGCAAGATGCGGATGCAGATGAGACATCGTTTAGTCTTGGAAAGCAGAAAGGTAGCCTTATGCAAGATGCGGATGCATATGGAGACAGAGTTTAGTCCCGGAAGGCAGAAAGGTAGCCTTATGCAAGATGCGGATGCAGATTGAGACAGCGTTTAGTCTTGGAAGGCAGAAAGGTAGCCTTATGCAAGATGCGGATGCAGATGGAGACATCGTTTAGTCTCGGAAGGAAAAAAGGTAGCCTTATGCAAGATGCGAATGCAGATGGAGACAACGTTTAGTCTCGGAAGGCAGAAAGGTAGCCTTATGCAAGAGTCAAATAAACGACAATAGATATTCTTAGTTGGTGTTAAATTGTGGTAGAGCATTGTGATAATGAAGCATCGTTTGTGCTGATAACAAATGTTGGCATGTGCGATGAGTTTGAGGAATAATATTTGTCCTTTGAGCGGATAATATGTTTTGGGGCTTTTGCAATTTGTTCCTGCATCCAAAGAAAAATCGTGAGTTTTGTAAAGGGGGAAGGTTAGTTCGCATTCCCGCTGGCTCTACTCGGCTCGCTTGCTTGATTCATGATGATATTGTCTGTATCATTGGGGTATCATTTTCTAAACAAGTTGTTTCAGAAAAAATAAATATGCATGATTTTGTAAGAGTGCAATATATAATCTAAAATAGTTTTTTGATGAACCGACGACGTGACACGGTTCGAGACGTTGCGACTTCTTCCACTGCTAAATTTTGAGGGTCCTCCTCAAAATTATGCCCCAGTTTGCTGGGTGAGTGCCTTTGACTGCTGCTCGCACCGTGACTGATTGAACTTGCTTCAGAATTTTGAGTGTCCTCCTCAAACTTCTGCCTCAGTTTCCAATTGCGGGGAAAATAAATTTTTATTGAATTGTGACCAAACCAATAAGGTTGTCTACGTATCCTCTCTTAAACGGGAATCAGGTCAGGCGTAGTTTAAATTAAATCATTGAGAAAACATAAAGATTACACATAGTTGCGCTTGACTGCATCTGAATTGATTGTCTTGGGCCAGACTTCTCCGTCCATTTCTGCGAGTATAAGTGCTCCTCCTGTCAGCACTCTATGAACCATGTACGGACCTTGCCAGTTAGGAGAGAACTTCCCCTTGGCTTCATCTTGATACGGAAAGATTTTCTTTAACACCAGTTGCCCTAGTGTGAATCGTCTCGGCTTGACTTTCTTTTTGAAGGCTCTAGCCATTCTGTTCTGATATAATTGACCATGACATATTGCATTCATTCTCTTCCCGTCTATGAGGGATAGTTGCTCATAACGGCTTCTTACCCACTTTGCATCGCTGAGCTCAGCTTCCTATATAATTCTTAGAGATGGGATCTCCACTTCAGCGGGAATAACAGCCTATGTACCATAAACTAGCATATATGGAGTTTCCCCTGTTGATGTGCGGACAGTGGTGCGGTATCCCAGTAAGGCGAATGATAAATTTTCATGCCATTGCTTGTGCCTTTCTATCATATTTCTTAGTATCTTCGTGATGTTTTTGTTTGCGGCCTCTACGGCTCCATTCATCTGAGGTCTGTATGCTGTGGAATTCCTGTGTTTAATCTTGAAAGTTTCAATCATAGCTTTCATCAAGTCACTGTTGAGATTAGAACCATTGTCAGTGATGATTGACTCTGGAACTCCGAACCGACAAACAATGCGGTCGCGGACAAAGTCGGCCACAACTTTCTTAGTAACTGCTTTGTAGGAGGCTGCTTCGACCCATTTAGTAAAGTAGTCAATGGCGACCAAAATGAACCTGTGGCCATTGGAAGCGGCCGGCTCAATTGGTCCAATAACGTCCATACCCCAAGCGGCGAACGACCATGGTGAGCTTGTTGCGTTGAGCTCACACTGAGGCACTTTTATCATATCCCCATGTATCTGGCAGCGGTGGCACTTCTGAACATACTGGATGCAGTCCGTTTCCATAGTCATCCAAAAGTAACCAGCTCGGAGTATTTTCTTTGCTAAAACAAAATCGTTCATATGTGGGCTACATGTCCCTGCATGAATTTCTTCTAGAAACTTTGATGCTTCCTTCGCGTCAACACACCTTAATAAACCCAAATCAGGAGTCCTCCTATACAGGATTCCTCCGCTGTGAAAGAAATTGTTGGACAATCTCAAAGGTGTGCGTTTCTGAGTGGAATTTGCAAGCTCGGGGTATTCTCCTTTTGCCAAGTACCTATCGATGTCATGAAACCAAGGATTTTTGTTTGCTTCTTCTTCGATATGGGCACAGTAAGCTAGATGATTATTGATTTTTATGGGAATATGGTCGATGAAATTCTTGCCCGGATGTTGGATCATTAAGGATAAAGTAGCTAATGCGTCAGCGAACTCATTCTGGATTCTGGGGACGTGCCGGAACTATATCTTTGTGAACCTCTTTCTCAATTCCTATACGTGGTGCAGATACGACAGTATCTTGGAATTCTTTGTTTCCCATTCTCCTTGTACCTGATGTACCAATAAGTCTGAATCACTAACAGTTCCTGGACGTTCATGTCAATGGCCATATTGAGCCCCAAGATGCAGGCTTCATATTCTACCATATTGTTGGTGCAAGTGAAACTGAGTTTGGCAGATATCGGATAATGCTGACCGGTCTCTGATACTAGTTCTGCTCCAACACCGACTCCCTTGAAGTTTGCTGCTCCATCAAAGAACATCCTCCAACCATCATAGGATTCTACAATATCTTCTCTTATGAATGATACCTCCTCATCAGGAAAATATGTTTTCAGGGGTTCGTATCCAACGTCTACGGGATTCTTNAAGTTAGAGCACAACAGGTACGCTCTAATAGAGAATACCGGGCCTCATATGGAGTGAACTTCTTGCTGAGGTAATAAATAGCTTGTTCCTTTCTTCCTATTTGATCATGCTGCCCCAGAACGCAGCCGAAATCTCCATCTAATACTGCAAGATAGAGTAGCAAAGGTCTGCCTGGCTCGGGCGCTACTAGGACTGGCGGTGTTGACAAATATTCCTTGATTCTGTCGAAAGCCTTTTGACAATCATCGGTCCATTTGGTCATAGCGTCTTTTTTTAACATCTTAAAGATTGGCTCGCAGATGACTGTAGAATGTGCTATAAACCGGCTGATGTAATTAAGCCTCCCCAAGAAACTCATCACATCTTTCTTGTTCCTTGGTGGCGGTAACTCTTGAATGGCTTTGACCTTGGACGGATCCAATTCTATTCCCCGGAGGCTTACAATAAATCCCAACAACTTCCTAGCAAGTCGAATGCACACTTCGCGGGGTTTAGTTTCAGATTGTATTTCCGCAACCTATTGAAGAACTTCCCCAAATTCTCCATGTGATCCGCATCTTTCTTTGATTATATAATGACATCATCTACGTACACCTCGATCTCTTTGTGAATCATGTCATGGAATATGGTGGTCATGGCCCTCATGTAGGTGGCCCCTACATTCTTTAGACCGAATGGCATCATCTTGTAACAATACACTCCCCATGGCGTAATGAACGCCGTCTTCTCAGCATCTTCCTCATCCATCCAAATCTGGTGATAACCAGCGAAGCAATCCACAAAGGACTACAATTCATGCTTGGCGCAGTTATCTATCAAAATGTGTATATTTGGCAAGGGGAAGTCATCTTTCGGACTGGCCCGGTTGACATCCCGGTAGTCGACGCAGACTCTGACCTTCCCGTCCTTCTTTGGCACAGGTACAATGTTGGCTAACCATGTCGGATACTCCACTACCTGGAGAACTTTGGCGTTGATCTGCTTGGTAACCTCTTCTTTGATTTTCAAACTTATGTCGAGTTTGAACTTTCTGAGCTTTTGTTTCACTGGTGGACACATTGGATTGGTTGGCAGTTTGTGAGCCACAATAGACGTACTTAGACCAGTCATGTCATCATACGACCATGCAAATACGTCCTCATACTCTCTTAGAAACTCTGTGTATTCTTTCTTTTCTGATGGTGACAAATGAATGATGATCCGAGTCTCCTTGACGTCTTCTGAATCTCCTAGGTTGATAACTTCAGTCTCATCCAGGTTGGACTTAGGTCTGTTCTCAAAATTCTCAACTTCTTTGACAATCTCGTCGGGTATGTCGTCCTCTTCTGAATCAATGTCCGTTTACCGCGTTGTCTCATTGCATGTCACATTCATCGGTTCATCAAGACAAGTAATAGTAATGTTGTATAAGTAAACTAATGGGAGTAAACAATAAAAATAAATATCAGATTCGTAAAATTTAGGAGATGCTTTGATAGATTGAATAGCTGTTTTGAACATTGAAGATCCTTATTGTAGAAAATTGGAAAAATGCAGGAAAAGGGAAATCATTTAGTAAATAAAACAGTAAATAATGCTTGTTTTAGCCTTGCTACCCCGAGGCTCGTCGGGCTTTGGTTGTCTTGATAGACCAGCTCTTGAGATATGTCCTCTTGATTATAGTCGGTATGGAAGGGCCTTCCTCCCCCTCCCCCTCGAGGACAACACAACAATCCATATCATCATTCTCTAGAAACAAGCTCCTCATTGCTGGAAGTGCTTCTTCTTCATCTGAACCGTAGATAGTTTCGGCTTGCTTGAAAGTCTGCTCAAGATGAGGTATCGGCTGCTCCAGAGGGTAATAGGGACTGCTCTAAGGTGGCGACCAGTCGTTGAATTCCTGCCAGGTGTACTCATATCCCAGACCGAAAGTGGTGCCATGTTCCTTGAGCTTTATGGGCTTCGTGATCCCTTGGAGGTTTTTACCGAGCCCTTTGCCTGGCTCATATCCTCTCCAGTCCAAGATGCTCTCGATCTTGTTATCCCACCATTTATCCTTGTCGATAGCATTGAATCATTCAACATGGTGGTAAGTTCCTCCGCCTATCTTCTAATTCCCGTCAATCACAGGAATAGTTTGACGACTATAAATGGGGTTGCTACCGTCACCATGAATAATCACCTCTTTGTGGTTCCACTTGAATTTTACCGCATGATGTAGTGTTGATGCTACGATCCCAGCAGCATGAATCCAGGGTCGTCCCAACAACAGGTTGTAGGATGCCGGAACATCTATCACCTGGAAATCCACTTTGAACCAAGTCGGTCCCATTGTTTGGCACATATGCTTCACTCAACATTTTCAACAAAGCATTTCTGTGTGTTTCAGAATTCTGCGGCAGAGAGAGGATGGATATTTGTGTCGGTGTCTTATTCAGCTGGTCGATGACATAATACTCCTTAGCTTGTATCTTTCTCCAAAGGTCATCGGGACCCGTTTCGATAAGGGGAGGCTGGTTGGCGGCCTGCTTGCTTGACTCGGCCAGATGCTCAGGGGTGTAGACCCTACCAGTTCTCGTCATACCCTGTGCTGTGACAGCTTTCTCAGACCTGACCTTGCCTTTCCTTCTTGCCTCGGCTGTATAGTCCCAGGGAATAGCGTTTGAATAGAAGGGTGGCGTGGTTGACATTGCCACCGGAATTGGTGCAGCCATCTTTATTTCAAAGGGAATGTGTGTTCGGGGTGGCAAGATTGCGACCTCGAACGAAGCTGGTGTATTTGCTGGAGATATAAACTCAACTTCAATTGGCATTGATGACTTTTCCAGTGGCGCTGCTTCCAACTCAAATGGTATAGACATATTCACCTCAGTGGCTTCAGATGGCTGAATCTGGACTATGATCGGTTTGAGAGTGACTGCAGATTTATTTGGGTCATCGCCTTCTGAGATCAACCCGATTGGCCCCTCGGGATCCCAATCATCTTATATTTCAATCATATGGATACCTCTACCCTTATGGTCTGGCATAGGATTGTCGCGAACGTTTGGGGCGGGGTCTTTTGCCACAATAATCTTGTTTTCAATGAGAGCCTATATTTTGTCCTTCAGAGAATGGCATTCTTCGATGGTGTGTCCCTTCATGCTTGAATGGTATGCAAAGGATTTGTTTGGGTTAACCCACTGAGAAGGGTTCTCCGGGGTGGCAGCAGGGATAGGTGTAACATAACCAGCAGCTTTGAGTTTTTCATATAGCTGGTCAATGGGCTCGGCTATGGCGGTGTATTGCTTTGGAGGACGGCGATCAAAATTGGGACGAGGTCTAGGGAAGTTTTGGCATGCAGGAGGGGATCGGTAATGAGATGGCTGGGAATTATAAGTGCAGTAAACAGGAGCGGGTTGTGGATATTTGGGCGAAGCAGGTTGATATGTGGGTGGTGGAGCTTGGTAGGAAAGTGGTGGAGTTTGATAATTTGGTGGTGGTGCTTGGTAATTTTGTGAGGGTGCTTGGTAATTTGGTGAGGGTGCTTGGTAATTCGGTGAGGGATGATATGTGAGTGGAGGTGTCAGATAGGTTTGTTACTTGAGTGGGGACTTGGTTCTTTGTGCAACCATTACGACTCCTACATCTCTCTTCTTATACACACCACCGGACTGTAGAGCCTTGTTAGTGGCTTGAAAAGCTTCAAAATTTGTAACCATACCGCTTTTAATACCTTCTTCAATATGCTCACCCAATTTGATGATGTCAGAAAGCTTTTGGCTCTCAACCATCATTAACCGTTCATAATACTGCGGGTCCTGAGCCCGGACAAAGAACTTGTTCATCTGTTCTTTCTCTAGAGCAGGTCTGACTTTAGCGGCTTCGAAACTCCAGCGAGTAGCATACTCGCGAAAGGTTTCTGTAGGTTTCTTCTTCAAATTTTGAATGTAGGACACATCTGGGGCGTTCTCTGTGTTGAATCTAAACCTGTCCATGAAATCAGATGCCATGCTTACCCAGTTTGACCATTTCTTGAGGTCTTGGCTGATGTACCAAGACAATGCATCTCCCTTCAAACTCCTCATGAATAGCTTCATGCGGATTCTTTCATCCTTTCCCACGCCAACCAATTTGTCGCAATAGGTCCTCAGATGGACTCTCGGATCACTAGTACCTTCAAACATTTTGAACTTTGGAGGTTTGTACCCGTCAGCCAGTTCGACATCAGGTTGGATACAAAGGTCTTCATAATTCAACTCTTCAATCCCATTGGTCCCTTCAACACCCTGAACTCGGTTGGTCAATTTCTTAAGCTCCTCGTCCAGGTTCCTGATAAGTAAATCCTTTTCGTCAGACTCGGACGCCACTGGGATAGGCGGAGTGGAGTGGGTTATTGTTTCCACATAGATGGGATTGTTATAGGTGTGGAAAGGGTCTTTTGTGGGGTTTTGAGGTTTTGGGATGAGTGGCGGGGTGTTATTTGTGGTGTGGCAAGTATTGTACTATGTCGGGAGATTTTGGTTCTTTGGGGGAGTGGTGTGATGATGGGGCGCGGGATGATTTTACTGTCTTTGGATGTTTTGTGGAGGTGCGGGGTTTTGAGCATTCGGAAGGTTGATGTTAGGGACGTTGAGGGAAAATGACAAGTTGGCCAGATTTCGGACTTGATCGAGTTCTTCCTGAAACTTCAGTAAGTTTTGTTCAAGTGGCGACATGTTCTCATGCAGGACCTGAATACCTCGGCCATCATTGGCCTCTACCCTTTCAATCACATTCTCCTTTCTGATGCCGCTGGACTCTTCCATCTTACTTTTGCCTTTGTCTTCGCCCTTAGAAGGACTAGGGGGAGGAGTAGGTGGAGGGCCCTTGGATCTGGTGCGATAGGCTGATGATGCCAGAATGCACGAACTAACCTTTGGGAAGGGAGTGAGAAAAAATAAAAACAAAAGGTGACCAAGTCAGTGAGGACTATGAAAAGAGTATTGCAGTATTTAAACACATAATGCGGAAATAAAAGTGTGTCCTAGGTTGAGGACCTATTTGTGCTTGAGGTAGGCTTGGCGACAAATTGATTTGGAGAACTTAAAATGCTAAATGCCTCATTTTATTGATAATAAAATAGACAAATCCCAAAACGACAGACGAAGAATAAAAATCACTAATGGCCATTGGCCTTATTACATTGTTGGAAAAATAAAGACATTCCTATCTACTTGGTCGCAGAAGAACCTTCCCCAGATTCGGCATTCCTGCTTTCTTCTAACAGCTTTCCCAGCTCGCAAAGTACCAGCAACAGATAAGTTCTGGCTAAGTATTCCCCTGCAGCTCCCTCAACCTTTTGACAATCTTTAACCCTTTTGATGAAATTTTCTTCCAAATCGATTATACCTCGTTCCAAATACCCCCAGCCTCTTGTTGGCACTAATAGACATATCCTTCCATTCCTAGATCAGTCTTTTGTTGGACTCATGTATCTTGTGGTGATCATCCTCATTTTCCCGGATCCTTTTACGCAACTAGTTGAACTTGACCTGTGCTTCAGCCCTTTCATCTATAACCCTGTGACCTCGGACGTACCCTGGCTTGCTCTGACCACCTAGATATTCTTCTAACTAGCCAAGATAGAAAGGAGTATAACCGGCGTGATACCTTTCCGGCTCGATGGTGTCTTTCTCAAGTATAACCTTGCAGTGCCATAGGTGCTGAGCTTGGAACTTGTGAGGGCTGTCATTATTTTGAAAGTCGGCTCGGAGATGGCTCATCTTCTCGACCCTAGGGATGACTTGTTTCCTTCCTGCCTGCCTCATAACTCGAAGAGGGACATAAGGGTATGTCCTTCTTAGACCAATCAGTACCAGAAATGATGCGTCTCGGGATCGAATGATGAACTCATTCGTTGGAAACCAATCGAACATCCATTTAACCTGTTCTTCAGTCAGGTTATCAAAGAGCTCGACCCATTCCTCAACATCCTCAGGTTGAGCGAATATGTCAGAGGTACAGTTCATTCGCTTTGGATGATGGAATGCAATGTGGTCATCCACATTCAGCGGTGGATGTCCTGTCGATATTCCCCCTTTTGGAGATGTTCTACAAGCCAGAGTTGGAGTAGAAGATTGCAACCTTCGAAATGCTTTGCTCCTTGTTGACATTTTTCTAAAGCCCGTTACATATCTGCAACGATCATGGGCACAATGCTGAAATATTGCCCATTTAACCCTTCCATTATGGTCTTAGTTACCATGCCTAGCCTGGTATTGATCCTTTCTTTCTTCATCGGGAACACGATCAATCCCAAAAAGCAGACCATAAACACGAAAACTCAACGATGGACGTGTCCAGAGAGGTGATAGCAAACTCGTCATGGTAGGTATAGTATGATTTTCTATAGCCATACTGTTCGTACAAGTAGTCAAAAAGAATGTACGAATCCTCCAGACATACCAATTCCGCGTCCTTTTTCAGACCCATCATTTTGAGGAAACTTCTGCCTGTGCGGTTCTCAGGCATCAGAAACTCCGGAGTTTCCCATACTAGGTAGCCAACCCTACTATCTCTTCTATCAACGATGCCATTTCGATGTTCCCAAAGCGGAACACAGATCTTTCGCGATCCCAGAACAGGGTAGCAGCCTCTACTATCATTTTGTTAGGCTAGATTTCCAAAAGACATGGTAGATTTCCCAAGTGTTTCCTGATGATATCTTTGTCGCTAGAGTGTAGATCCTCCCACCAACTCAGCAATTTTGGGTGGATGTTGGAGACCATGCCGAATCTGGGGACTTCGTACTTCATTTGTTTTCTGCAAAACAAATAGGTTAGGCCCATACCCCCACCGGACTTGACTATTTAACGTTAATAATTAGTAGGAAGAATTTAGTCCTCCAAATAAATGCACAGAACGCGAGGGCGTCTGTTTGGGTTTAGGGAAACCCGGTGGNACAGAGTAAGGTTTCTATGGGGTTTTAGACTGGTACCCTTGAGCGGACAACTCAAGGGGGAAAGGCACGGAACCGTCGACTGCACCGCTGATCGACTGCACCGCTGATCGACTAGTTTTACCGCTAATAAGTCTTTCCAAATTTAGGGGGTGATAATATAGGAAGGGCACAACCACTCATCAAGCGTTGTTATAGTATTTTGTTTGGCACGAGTGGAGTATGAATGTTGAGCATGATTTATGCAATAAGTATTAAAACAAGTTGTCACGTATTTGCACGTTAAAGAAAGCAGTAAAGAAAAGGTAATAATGATTTAAAGCAGTTACAAAAAGGAAACAAAGAGACATGTCAGTTACGTTTGGAAATAAATACTCGAAGTAAATAATTAATTACATGCAACGGGAATGGGAAAGGGTGAAAGTGTTTAAAATAAAGGCATAAATTTACGAAACAATTCGAAATGGTAAAAGCCTATAATCCTCAGCAGAGTCGCCATGCTGTCGCGCCCCCTTTTTCCTCGCGGAGATCGGGTTTATGACATTGGTTGGGACAACTCATTACTTGTGGGAAAGGGGTTTGCATATTTTGAAGAGTCGCCACCTAACAATTTTAACGGTGCATTAGGGCACCTAAAAGGGTTCAATTACAACTACGTTGCTAACCAGAGACTTGGGTAAGGGATTGAAATTATCCTAAGGGGAAGGTGTTGGGCACCCCTCAGGATCCACAAGTGTGGTTCCCGGCTGAATGGTTTCGTGAATTTGTACAAATAGCAAATAACAAGTAAAGGCTCAAATAAGAGGGGATT
>ML405117.1:81092-122341 GCA_005239525.1 Nicotiana knightiana | reverse complement strand
CAGTTAGTTCATTAACGGAATTAACTAAAATCCAAAAATGCTGCCTTTGCTTGTTTTCCTTCCCGAACAGACATTTTTTTCCTGAACAGACATCACACCTCTTCCAATAGTTTCCTATAAATTCTGAGGCATGTCTTATTTTTTCAGACACTGAAAAAACACAAATTCCATTCTGAATACTGCATTCTACTTCGCAGTCTCTCTCTCTCTCAAATTCGTAAGTGTGATCTTGCTCCGTTCTTTGAGTTTGTTGGTATCCTGCAGTTGGTATTGCCACTGTTGCAGGAAGGTTATTCCGTTTCATCCTGGGAGGATTTAATCCATTACCTTGGCAACTTGTGAGGGGGTTAAAATTCCTTAAGGACACACAAGGAAATTGTGGACTCGGAATATTACTTATCGTTTATATATATTTTCTGTTTCTTCTAACGGTTCTTCTGATTTTCTGAGTTTTAACACAGAGGTGATAACATATATTGTTCTCAAATCTTTCTATAAGCCATCTTTGTACTATTATATTAGGTATTTGAAGGGTGTAAACCTATAGGTAGCACATTTCTTTCAAAATTAACTTGTTCAAGAAAATAAATTTATCTAGTTTCTAATTGGTGTTGGGAAACGCAGAAGTTTATGCATATCATAATAGAACTCTTCACATATCCATATCATTTTCCATATCATTGAGGTTTTAGTCGGGGAACATGAGAAACCATTAAGACAACATGCTTTAGTTGACGTAACCAACTAATTCTATTTGCTTCAACACTTCTTTTCTTTCAAAATTGATAATCGCCTCCTTCAGTGCAGTGCTTGGCTATTTGATGTCGATTTTCAATTTCCATAAAATTCGCATAAGTTCTCCATTGGTACATGATATGAGTACTACTACTAAAGGATCCGCTTTAATTGTCTTATTCTCTCTCCTATTTAGTAAGTTAATTTCATAAGAGATTATTCAATTTGTAGTATAATTTAAGATGCATTATAATTTATGGTAACGTCAGTAACTTTTCGTTTGTTGAAGTTAATGAATAAAAATCAGATAAGACATTATTTCTGTTAGCTAGCGTTTAAACTATTCGGTTACACTTCTAAAATTTGTATTAGTTTGGTAACTTGTTTAACATTTAAACTATTTGCGTTGAAAATACAAGCTATGAAGTTTATTATGTTATGGAATATATATTTAGGTTCAATACTTGTTATTTTTTTATTTTCCTAACTTATTAATTGATTAGGATGCTAAGCCGATAGAATTAGTGATATTTAGCTTAAAGTGTATATATTTCTTATGTATATCGCCTCATATTTTGCTTTTGTTTCGTGAGTTTTAGATGTTAAAATACGATGATTTATATTAATTTGAAGTGTTTTTATGTGTAGGAATGATTCAGAATCAATCGGGGGTGAAACGCGCGAAATTAGAACAAAAACGGACGAAACCGGGATTTTAGGGATTTTGGGCGCCACCTGTGGCGCTGGAGGCAGAGAGGTTTTCAAGGACAGCGCCCTGGTGGGCGTCCGGCACTGGCCAAGGCGCCGGTGATGTGGATTTTTTCTGTTTTGCCCGGGACATGGTTATTTCGGCCCTAACCCTACCCAGCACGTATAAAAGCAAGTCTAAGCTTATTTTTGAAGGATTCATGCCACTTTGGAGAGAATATACACACAAAATTGCTAGGGAGCGGAGGATTATCAGTTTTCTTCATCTTTTTCTAGTATTTACAAGTAATTCAACACTTATGCAATTGTTTCATTTTAGCATGAGTGGCTAAACACCCATTATTCTGGGGTTGTGGTTTAGCCATGAATATTGTTATTCGACATTAATTTAACCTTGATTATAGTTCACTCAATATATGGTTGTTTCTTCAATTCTGTGTTTAGTTGCTTAATTGTCTGGCCAGCAGTTAGTTTCTATATACTATCTATGTTATGCTTGGGAAAACCGTATATAGATTAGAGAAGAATTGAAGAGAGCACGATCTTAACCCTTCAGGGAAGAAGATTTGTGGTTAGGATAGGAATATACCTAGTCACCATGCTTAATTAAACATCGTGATCTTAGTGCGTTCTAATATATTAATTTCATAGGAATATAGGCGTTAATCTACTGAGAATAGGCGAGTAGTGCTTCAGGAGAAGGCTATGAGAGCATTTATCGATTAATTAGCAACCATGAGTGAATTATATAAAAGGGAGTGTTAATTAGAATGCAATATGAGTGGTGAATTGATCACAACCCTGAAATATTTTTCTCTACTGAATACACACAACAATACTCTCGTTACTTGATAATTAGTTCTTTCATAGAATCGTAGTATAAAATAGTTACATTCCTGGATTTTATTTTGGCTTGATTAAATTACAATTGGAGTGATTTGGCAAGTAGTTTACACAAGTCCCTGTGGGTTCGACATTCGATTTAACATTATATTACTTGCTACGACCACGTATACTTACGTGTGCGTTTGGGACCAACAATTTTTTTGGCGCCGTTGCCGGGGACTTGAATATAGACTACTTTCTAGTTTTTTCTTTAATTGTTTATTTCATTGAGTCTAACATCACGTGATTTTTTCTCTAATCTCAGGAACTTCGATTGAATGCGTAGGGTCAGAAGCCACAGACTTGACGGCTTTGACCGCGAACCTGAGAGAACATTTCACAGGAGGTTGAGAGAAGCAAGGGATACAGACAATATTCAGGACCTCATCCAGTTTCCTGTGAACATGGCAGAGGAACAACACATGGCTGTTCAGGAGGTAGCAATGGCCAGTATTGCTAGTGTTACTTCCAGCATCGTGAAGCCCAGAATCACTGGGCACTTTGAGCTGAAACAGAGCATGATCCAGCTACTCCATGCAAACGGGCAGTTTTTGGGTCTTTCACACGAGGATCCACAGCAGCACATTCTGAACTTCTTGGAGATTAGTGATACTTATATCACTAACGGGGTCACGCCAGATTATGTGAGGCTCACGCTTTTCCCATTCTCTCTATTGGGCGAAGCAAAATGATGGCTGAAGAAAGAACCAACTAATTCTATTACAACATGGAATGATTTGGCGAGAATATTTCAGGCAAGGTTCTTCTATTCAGGAAAGACTGCAAAGATCAGGAGTGAAATAGTCTCCTTTAGACAGAAAACGGGTGAATCTTTATATTCAGCATGGGAAAGGTTCAAGGGGCTACTCAGAGACTGCCCTAATCACAATTAGACAAACAAGGTGTTAGTTTACACTTTCATTAAGGGGCTCCATCCTCAAACAAAAATTGTGGTAGATGCAGCAGCTGGAGGTCAGGTGTTGGAGAAGAATTATGATGAAATATTTGCATTATTGAATAAATTCTCCAAAAGCAATCCAGACTGGCAAGGTGAGATGGGAAGGAATGTGGTTCAAAAGTCACCAGGGGTTCTTGAACTAGATGTTTCTCTCCATTGTCAGCTCAGATCTCTACATTGACTAACCAAGTCAATCAGATGAACCTGATCATTAACAAGCAACAGTCTCAACTACTGCCACAGGCCCAGCCAGTGCAACCAGTGCAACAGATTCAGGTATTTTGTGAAGTCTGTGGAGAGGGTCATTCGAGTGATTTATGCCCAGTTAATCTAGAGTCTGCTTTGTGGGTAATGCGAATAGGGGTCAAGCAAATCAATATGGAAACACTTATAATCCCAACTAGAGAAACCACCCAAACTTCCCTTGGGGTGGAAATCAAGGCACTCAGAATCACTACAGGCCTCCAGCACCTCAACAACAGTACAAACCACCTCAGGCTGAACAATCAGCAAGCCTTGAGGAGATTATGAAGAGAATGATGAACGACCAACTTGCTTTCAATCAGAAATGATGGCTGATCACCAAGCCCAGACAGTAGCAATGAGAAATTTGGAACGTCAAGTGGGGCAACTCGCCAGTTCTCAAAATACCCGACAAACGGGGGCTCTCCCAAGTGACACTGAAGCTAATCCTAAAGCATCTGTTAATGCTGTATCATTGAGGAATGGGAGGCAATTGGAAGAAGTCTAGTCCAAAAAGAGAAAGCAAGTAACTTTTAATGAGAAACCAGCCACTACTGAATCAACATTAGACAATCCAAAAGAAAAATAAAAGCCAGCTAAGGAGGCGGTGGTTGAGCAACCCCCACCATTTGTTACGAGGCCACCCCCTCCGTTCCCTCAAAGATTGAAAGAGGTGAAAGATAATATCGCATACAAAATGTTTCTTGACCTCTTGAAGCAGGTACAAATCAATATTCCACTGGTAGACATTCTGCAGGAGGTGCCCAAATATGCTAAATACATCAAGGACATTGTGGCCAATAAAAGAAGGCTGACTGAGTTTGAGACTGTGGATTCAAAGCAAGGTACCTTAGAAATTAAAGGATCCGGGTAGTTTTACTATCCAAATCTCAATTGGTAAGCATGCAGTCGGGCGCGGGCTTTGTGCGATCTGGGGGGCAATCATTAATTTGATGCCGCTATTTTTGTTCAAGCAGTTGGGGTTGGATGAGCCACGCCCAACGACAGTGATTTTACAATTGGCTGATCGCTCCTTTGCTCATCCTGACGGAGTAATTGAAGATGTGCTGGTTCAGGTGGGCTCTTTCATATTCCCAGTTGATTTCATTATCTTGGACTATGAGCCTGATTAGGAAGTCCCATTTATTTTGGGGCGTCCCTTCTTAGCAATGGGCCGAGCTATCATTGATGTGTGTGAAGGGAAAATGACGATGCGAGTTGGTGATCGAGTTGAGGTGTTTAATGTATACAAGGCACTCAAGTTACCCGTCCACTATGAAGACCTATCCATGATTACTATGGTGGAAAGCAAATCAGCATCAATGGTTCCCTACATGAGTCCTGTTGACCCTCTTGAGCAAGTGTTGGTTGGGGATGAAGAAGACAGTGAGGATGAAACAAGGGGAGACATTGAGAAAGTTCTTGAAATATCCTGCAGTTACCTCCACGGGCTAGAAAAATTTGAGGAGTTGAACAAGCCTGTTACTCTAACCCCTCCTAAGCCATCTATTGAAGAAGCTCCAAAAGCTGGAACTTAAACCTCTTCCAGCACATTTATGCTATGCTTATTTGGGAAACTCTGAGACATTGCCCGTGATCATCTCGTCCAGCCTAACAAATACACAAGAACAGAAATTGCTTAGGGTACTTTGTCAGCACAAAAAGGCGATTGGGTGGACCATTGCAGATATTAAGGGAACCAGCCCGTCGTTTTGCATGCATAAAATCTTTTTGGAATATGGACACCTCCCAAGTGTTGAGCAACAAAGGAGGCTAAATCCCATCATGAAGGAAGTAGTGAAGAAAGAAGTCATAAAATTGATGGATGCATGTATCGTTTTTCCTATTTCTGATAGCAACTGGGTGAGCCCAGTTCAATGTGTGCCCAAAAAGGGAGGGATGAATGTGATTGAGAATAATAATGATAATAATAATAATAATAATAAGCTAGGCGGCAATACAAGCCTATAAGCCACCTCTCCCACTCGATCAAGAATCTCAAACGGACCAACGAATCTAGGGCTAAGCTTGCCCTTCTTCCCAAATCTCATCACGCCCTTCATAGGCGACACTCGGAGCAATACTCTCTCACCAAACATGAAAGCCACATCTCGAACCTTACAATCTGCATAACTCTTTTGCCTGGACTGAGCTGTGCGAAGCCTATCCTGAATGACCCTGACCTTGTCCAAGGCCTCCTGAACCAAATCTGTACCCAACAACCGAGCCTCTCCCGGCTCAAACCATCCAACCGGAGATCGACACCGCCTACCATATAAAGCCTCGTAAGGAGCCATCTGGATACTTTTCTGGTAGCTGTTGTTGTAGACAACCTCTGCTAAATGCAAGAACTGATCCCATGATCCTCCAAAGTCGATAACACAAGCTCGAAGCATATCCTCTAAAATTTGAATGTCCGCTCGAATTGCCCATCCGTCTGAGGATGAAATGCTGTACTCAACTCAACCTGGGTGCCTAACTCTCGCTGAACTGCCCTCCAGAAACGCGAGGTAAACTGCCCGCCTCGGTCCGAAATGATAGATACCGGCACACTATAAAGGCGAACAATCTCCCGGATATAAGTCTCAGCTAACCTCTCGGATGAATAGGAGACTGCCGTAGGAATGAAATGCGCTGAATTGGTCAGCCTATCAACAATGACCCACACTGCATCGAACTTCTTCCGGGTCAACGGAAGTCCGGTAACGAAGTCCATAGTGATCCTCTTCCACTTCCACTCGTGAAGCTCAATCCTCTGAAATAGGCCACCAGGCCTCTGATGCTTATACTTAACCTGTTGACAATTCAAACACCGCACCACATATGCCACAATATCCTTCTTCATTCTACGCCACCAATAATGTTACCGCAAATCCTGATACATCTTCGCGGCGCCCAGATGAATAGAGTACCGGGGACTATGGGCCTCCTCTAAAATCAACTCTCGAATCCCATCAACATTGGGCACACAAACTCGCCCCTATAATCGAGAAACACCATCATCATCTAAGGTCACCTGCTTGGCACCTCCGTGCTGCACCGTGTCCCTAAGGACACACAAATGGGGATCATTAAACTGCCGATCATGGATACGCTCCAATAATGAAGAACGAGCGACTGTACAAGCCAACACTCGAATAGGCTCAGAAATATCCAACCTCACAAATCGATTGGCCAAAGCCTGAACATCCAAAGCAAGCGGCCTCTGACTGACCGGAATAAAAGCAAGACTGCCCATACTAGCTGACTTCCTACTCAAAGCATCGGCCACCACATTGGCCTTCCCCAGGTGATATAAGATGGTAATGTCGTAATCCTTCAACAACTCCAGCCGTCTTCTCTGCCTCAAATTCAACTCCTTCTGTTTGAACAAATACTGAAGACTCTTATGATCAGTGAACACCTCACACGCCACGCTATACAGGTAGTGCCTCCAAATCTTCAGTGCGTGGACAATGGCTGCCAACTATAGATCATGCACTGGGTAGTTCTTCTCATGAATTTTCAACTGCCTCGAAGTATAAGCAATGACCTTACCATCCTGCATCAACACTGCGCCAAGCCCAATATGGGAAGCATCGCAATAAACTGTATAAGGCCCTCAACCCTTGGAAAAACCAATATCGGTGCCGTAGTCAGAGGTGTCTTGAGCCTCTGAAAGCTCTCCTCACACTCATCCGACCATCTGAGCTGGGCACCCTTCTAGGTCAACGTATTCATTGGGGCTGCAATAGATGAGAACCCCTCCACGAACCGACGATAATAGCCTGCTAATCCCAAGAAACTCCGAATTTCTGTAGCTGATGCTGGTCTATGCCAGTTCTTGACTGCCTCAATCTTCTTCGAGTCAACCTGAATACCCTCTACTGACGCAACATGACCCAGGAATGCAACTGAACTCAACCAGAACTCACACTTTGAAAACTTTGCATAAAGCTGACTATCCTTCAGAGTCTGAAGAACCACTCTGAGATGTTGCTCGTGCTCCTCCTGAATGCGGGAGTATATCAATATATCGCCAATTAAAACTATCACAAACGAGTCAAACAAGGCCTGAACACTCGGTTCATCAAATCCATAAAAGCTGTTGGGGCATTCGTCAACCCGAACGACATGACTAAGAACTCGTAATGCCCGTACCGAGTGCGGAAAGCTGTCTTAGGGACATCAGATGCCCTAATCCTCAACTGATGGTAGCCAGATCTCAAGTCTATTTACAAAATACCCTGGCCCAGGTGCCTTCTGGGCACCTAGTGGGGCTACAAACCAGTAAACTCAAATGCTGGTGCACCTGCTCTAGTGTGACCGCAGGTGCGGTTGCCCAGCATCGCAGGTGCGATCACCAGTGGCCTGGCCAGCCATCGCAGGTGCGTCGCATTTCTCGCATGAGCGAGATCGCAGGTGCGGTCTCCCCTTTCGCAAGTGCGATCCCAGACTCCTAGCCCAGTTCCGCAGATGCGAGGTTCTCCTCGCAAGTGTGAGACCGCAGGTGCGGTCGAATCCATCGCAGGTGCGATCACTGTTCAGGCAGTGAGATTAAATACGGGTTTTAAGCCCATTTCTCTCATTTTTCATCTCCTTCCTTAGGCGATTTCCTCCATTTTTAAGAGCTTTAGGCCTGGTCTTGCAAGGTAAGTAATTTTCACCCATAAATTTGTTTCATGCATGTATCTTAGCCTAATTAACTACACAAATTAGTGCAAAAATTGAAGAAATTGGGTAGTAACCTAGAACTTGTAATCACCTTAGAATTTTCTGTATATTTGGCCGTGAAATCAAGTGAAAATCGTATATTTATGATCCTTAGGCCTTGGGTGAGTGTTTCCTTCGAAAGTTCGTGAATCCGAGCGAGCGGGCCCGGGGTCGAAATTTGATAAATTTGAAAGTATGCTAGGAAATGGATAATTAGGCCATGTAATTGAATATTGGAATCCTTATTGCTATACTTGAGTTGATTATGCCTAGATAATACCATTCCGGAGTCAAATTCTAAAGGAAAAGCAGTGTTAGAGGATTGATTGCTATACTTCGGACCCGAGGTAAGTGTTTGGCCTAACCTTATCTCGAGGGAATAGGAGTTGAGTATTATTTGTTATTTGATAATTGTCAAATACGATGTATAGGCATGGTGACGAGTATCTATACATTGGTGTCTAGCATGACCGTGACTCCCTATATTGTGAATATTCCGGTTTTGTTGTAAATTTCTATGCTAAATTAATGATCTCTATATGATGTAAATGGGCATATGAAGGAAATTATAATATTTAAACATCTTTGGAGCATTGGCTCAAATTGTAAACGAATAATGAAGATATATGAGATAATTACATCCTTTGGGGCATTGACTCAAGTAATAGAATAAATCAGGGAAATGAAAGTGAAAGAAAGAGAAAGAGTTATTGAAATATACCCGTGCCGGGTCATCATTGTATAGTTCCCTTTCCGGGATTTGATTGTATAATTGATGTTCCCTTGCCGGGATTTGATTATTTAATTGATGTTCCCTTGCTGGGATTTAATTATTTAACTGATGTTCCCTTGCCGGGATTTCTATTTTCACTCTGTGTATTTCCTTGCCCTTGTTTGTTATTGTTGGTTGGGTAAGGAAGAGTGTTAAAGCATGAAGGGTGATGTCGTGCCATACTTTATATTATTTATGCACGAGGGGACATTTCATGCCATGTTTATATTATTTATGCACGAGAGGACATTCTGTGTCATGTTTATATTATTTATGCACGAGGGGATATTTCGTGCCATGTTTATATTATTTATGCACGAGGGGACATTCCGTGCCATGTTTATATTATTTATGCACGAGGGGACATTCCGTGCCGTGTTTTATATTGTTATTATGCACGAGGGGACATGCCGTGCCGCATCCTTCACTGTTTAATCTGTGTTGTCATTTCCCGTTATTATTTTCAGATATTTCAGACTGTTGTTTTTATTTATGTCATTTCATTATTTGCTACCTCTCACCCCCAACATGTTCTCCCCGAAATTGTATTCTGGTTTAGATTCTGCTATATTTATTTGAACTGCAAAGGTTTATTTGGTAGTCTGGTTCTAGCCTCGTCACTACTTCGCCGAGGTTAAGCTGGGCACTTACTCAGTACATGGGGTCGGTTGTACTGATGCTACACCTGCACTTTCTTTTTTGTTGTGCATATTACGCATCCGGACCCAGAGGACATCATTAGTGTGAGTGTCTTCCAGCTTATCATAGAGGTTTCAAGGTATACCCGCTGGCGTTCGTGGGTCTTGGCGTCTCTTCCATCCCCTTTGTCTTCGATTCTTTCTTATTTTTCCTCCAGTTTCAGAGGCATACATGTATTTCCTTCAAATTTTTATTTAGCACTCTTATAGACAGTTCGTGAGTTTGTGACTCCAGGTTTTGGGAAGATTTATGCGTTGTTATGTTTTGATGTCCTTATTTATCTTGAGACCGTATTTATTCCGTTGATTTATTTCAAATTGTTTTAGCTTATTCTGTGGAATTGAGATTATTATGCTAGTTAGCTATACACGACGGCTTGTCTAGCGAGTTCAACGTTATACGCCATCACGGCCCGACAGTGGGATTTCGGGGCGTGACAGCATGTCCCCTCGTGCTAACATAACATAACCATGGTATGGCATGTCCCCTCGTGCTAACATAACATAAACATGGCACGGCATGTCCCCTTGTGCTAACATAACATAAACATGAAATGTCATGTCTCCTCGTGCTAACATGACATAAACATCAAATTGGCAAAACAAATCAGCAGCAAGAATCATAAATCATAACATCCCGACAAGGAAATCAACAATACAAACAATATCATTAACAACACAAACAGTAATAAGAACCATACCATCCCGGCAAGGGAGTCAACAATGAAACAACGTCATCCCGGCAAGGGAAAACAACTATAACTAACCTGTCCTAAACAGTTAACTTTATGGAATAAAACTTAGCTTAAGCAAGGGCCCAATAATAGGCAACATCAAGGAACCATCAACCCCATAAATATTTGTCAACTAAACTCAAGTACCACCCAAGGGAAAAATAATATAAATCACAAGGTAAGACTCACGTGCATGCTTGATACCAACGAACGGATGTTCTAATTACAGCTACACAACTATACAGCTAGATAACACTAACATGGTCAATTTGGCAGTTTTAGGAAGCAAATATAGCATGGAGATAAGGGCGGTAAAATATTCAGTTAAGTCAATTAAGATCAAATAGCCAACGACGGAATCCAAAAGCAAGTAATTCTAATTTAAGCACGAAAGGATGAAATTAACAACCAAGGATTCAAACGTAACAATTACAACTCATACACAGGTAACATAAGAACATACGAATCCTAAAATGCCAATCTATTAGCAAATAAGTCCGAGTGTGCACTCATCACCTCGTATACACGGACTACAATCAACAAAGAAGACTCAATCCTAAGGACTAGTTCCCCCACACAAGGTTAGGCAAGATACTTACCTTGACTCCAAGAATCCAAATCAAGCCTCTAGCACCGCTTTTTCTTTAGAACTCGACTCCAAAATCAATCGTATCTAGACATAATTGACTCAATAACATCAATAAATACTAAACAATTCAATTTAAATGCCTAATTATAGATTTCCCAATATTTTTCCAAAATTTCAAAAAAATTAACCCCGGGCTCGCTTGGTCGAAACACGAGGTTCGGACCAAAACACCATCACCCATTCACCCACGAGCCCGAATATATAATTTGTTTTGAAATCGGACCCCAAAATAAGGTCAAATTCCCAAATATTCAAAAAGCCCTAACTATACCCAAAAATCCCAATTTCTACCTTTTAATTTCATGTTTTTAGGCCTAGAATCTAATAATGGTTGATGAAAATGGAAGAAAATGAAGTTAGAATTACTTACCTATGAAGCTATGGTGGAAGAGATGCTCCAAAATCGCCTAAGAGGGTTGAGGAAGATGAAGTTTGAGAAAACTGGGGTAAATCCGGTAATGGTTTTGTTTTTTGGTATAAATAAATAACAGGGCGAAATAAAACAGTGCGTTCGCGGTCCAAGCTCCGCGTTCACACAGGGTAATTTCTATCCAGCCCCCAGGCCCAAGCTAACATTGTGCGTTCGCACAATAACCCCCCTCCCCCACCCAAGGACTCTCCACGATTGCATCCTGCTTGGTGCGTTCGCACTGAACAAATTGACCCTGACCCCCAGATCCCACTTTACACTGTGCGTTCGCATAGGGCATTTACCTGAACACCAGAAAACATCACCCACAACAGATTTCTAAGGCATTTGCACTTCGACGCCTACCCGAAACCCAGCCGAGCCCATGGGGCTCAAAACCAAATATACACACAACCTCAAAAACATCCTATGGACTTATTCAAGTAATCAAAACAGCGAAATAACATCATAACCATCAAATTAAACCTCAAAATCAATGAAATTCCTTTAAACTTCTAAATTTTCTATTTATGATCCGAAGCACGCCAAACGAAGTCCGTTTATTTCAAAATTTCACAGATAACACATATAAAACATATTGAACCTGTTTCGGGCTCCGGAACCAAGATACGGGCCCGATACCATAGGTTTCACCTCAAATTTCATTTTCAAAAACCTTTATATTTTTCATAAAGTAATTTTCTTTAAAAATTCATTTCTCAGACTTGGGACCTTAGAATTTGATTCCGGGCATACGCCCAAGTCTTATATTTTCCTACGGACCCTCCGGGATCGTCAAATCATGGATCCGAGTCCGTTTACCAAAAACATTGACCGAAGTCAACTTTATTCAAATTTCTAACACAAAATTATCATTTTTATTAGTTTTTCACATAAGGCTTTTCGGCTACATGCCTGGGCTGCGCATGCAAATTGAGGTGAGATAGAAGGAGGTTTTCACGGCCTCGGAACATAGAATTAGCTAGAAATATATGGGATGACCTTTTGGGTCATCACATCCTCCCCCTCTTAAACAAACATTCATCCTCGAACGTGCCAAGATTCATCTTGAACTCATCCAATCCACAAAACCCTGACGAAACAATCACAACTGCAATATAGCCTACACATCACCACTGATAAGCCTCCTACCTCTACTTCTCACCCTCTACTCATTTACAAAAGACCCGATTCTAAATCCATATCCGCCATTAGTCTCAATCAGCTACATCAACTCATGACTACACCCACAAGGCACGACCACACAACATAGTACATCACACATCGGCTCATATAACAATTTTGATCACAATAGCTGCCCGAAATCAACTCGACATTGGAAATTAGCCCCACATCTGAAAGAACTCTGTTCCCAAACCACATAACACTGATAATGATGCAATGAACACGAAGACTTCATTATTAAACACCCGAGTCACCAGCCACAACTGACACCACCGGGCACACATCCCGCAAACTAAACTAAAGAAAACACATAATGAAATGACTGAATATGAAAATGGAAACATATAAAGGAACTATCAAACAACCCCATAGGCACAACTCTCTATCAATACCGACTTACCAAAATCAATATAACAAGGAAGAAGCAAAGCATATGAACAAATCATAAGGTACCATCCTGATAAAATTTCCACTACGGTACCCAGCCTGGTCCAAATATATTGAATCACAAATATCATGAGGATCTCGTCCTCAACTCTGAATCACATATCGAAAATATATCACACCAATTGAAATTCCTCCACTAGTTCATCTCAGCTGATAAAATCATAACGCTAACTGAACTCACATCTCGATGGAGTATCAAATCATAACTCGTAAGAAAAATATTTAGGAAAATCATATAAATCTTACCACGAAGAACAACAAGGACTCACTGCCAGTTTCACTACTATCAAGGATGAATAAAACAACGAAAGACACAGGCTACTACTCAGAATCTCCCAACAGGAGTAAACACAAAATGGAGTGCAAAACATGAAACTCACTCATAAATGAAATAACAAATAGGGGAACTCGTCCCGACCAGCAGAGCTATAATAAAATTCAATCGGTGATCCTCTGTAACACATCAAAACAGGTGATGATATCTGGCACAAAGGCCTCTATTTTACTATATGAAACATAATAATGGGTCGTGTCTCCCCCTCTTAGGCGCCCTCTACTCACCTGAATACCCTGCTACCACACCCTACCTGAATCCTGGGACAATCTCTCACCCTGTGGCTAACGTCTCCACACTGAAAACAATCTCGCTGTCAACAAGGCTATGGAAAAAACACACAATACGAATCCTCTGAGACCCATGAGTACCAGACAATCCCCGTGCGAAACTGGTAATGCAGACTGAACTGGTTGACCCACAAAACTTCTACCGTGTTGTACCTTGCCTCCATAATACGGACCAGTACATTCCTCCGATCTACGAGGCCCCATTGCCTCCCTGAACTCACTCTCTGATCTCGTCTGTCCTCTCTCTCCCGGTCCAACATGCGCTCTAACCGGCGAGCGATCCCTACTACCTGGTGAAACGAGGCATCCTACTCTAACTCTCGAGTCCCACTAAAGCGAATATCATGCCTGAATCTCCCAAATGACTCTACGAACTCATCTCCTAACTGAAGCAACCAAGCGAAGTGCATGTCTTTCCCACTCACTGAATCTAACGGCATGCTCCAATAGTGACACAGCGCCCTGACGCAACTACTCAAACTCCGGGTGCCATACATCTAAAAGGAGATAAGGTGCACCTCCCTCAAAGCATCTCCGAAAACTGAATCCATGCTAGTGAAGCTATCTCGGCCAGGTGACCCCAACTCATATGCCGTCAGTACTGATCAACCCACTACTATGGACCTGAGACGTGACAAAAGCAATCTCGCTCGTCTCCACAATACTCGAAGTACGAAGAATATAGTGACACTCCTCTAGGAAACCCTGGACATTATCTGCCGCCAATCCACTGAAAGATAGAAGGGTGGTACTCCCAGTACCCCTCAATTCCAAGGTATTCTTCCTCCGATGTTGCTAACTTGACCATGGCTGAACTGAAACTAGATGTCGTGTTGTCATGAAAATGGCTACCTGACCAATGTGATCTCGCTGCTCTAGAGTGTAGATGTTGGGAGTCTAAACTCCTCCGCTGATATGTGAAGCAACTGGTGCACTAGAATCAGCCCTGCCTGAGTCAATGTAGCAGTTATACTCAAAACTACGCTCAGGTCTCTTGAAGTCCGGGATAGCAACAGGCACCCCCAAGACCTGTCCCCCAACTAAAACTACTGGTGACTCCACAACGGCTGCTCTGGTAGGCATCTTAACTGTGGCACGTGCTCCTCGTTGGCCTCTGTCTCTGACTCTTGCAACATTTTCTTTGGGGTAACACCATTAGGAACCGCCACTCGTATCCTCACGATCGGTGAGAGAATGGAACAATAATTTCAAACCTCAAGATCAATAAACTCGCACGATAGGAATGAAGGAAGTGAAATTGTCCTAATAGTTTCGTAGCCTCTCGAAGATAAGTACAGACGTCTCCGTACCGATCCGCAAGACTCTACTAAACTCGCTAATGACTCGTAGCACCTATGAACCTAGAGCTCTAATACCAACTTGTCACGACCTAATTTCCCTCCGTTGGGTATCATGATGGCACCTAGTCTTAGGGACTAGGTAAGCCAAGCAGTTACTGAATAACAACAATAATAAAAGAAAAACTAACAGTCTTGATATAGAATCTCAACAGAATGTACAAACTTTCCCAAAACTAGTAGTACAAGTCATAAGCTCTACGAATCTTCTACAAATTCTAAGTACAACTGTTTGGAAATAGATACAACAGTGTATGACTAATAAATACAAAGAAGGTGACTCTGACGCCTGCGAACACAACAGCAGGTTACCTTGAGTCTCCTCGGGAATCATCCACACATCTACTACAATATATACCTGGATCTGCACATAAAAATTACAAAAGTGTAGTATGAGCACACCACAGCGGTGCTCAGTAAGTATCAAGACCAACCTCGGTGGAGTAGTGACGAGGACTAGTCAAGACACCATTGGTCTACAGAATAAATAACATAAATATAGAAATGACCGGACGTTACATCTATCCAAGACTTCAAGGAATAAGTCACAACAATGAGAATATAAAGCGGAAGGAAATTACAGAGATCAATCACGAAACAACACAAAATACACAGAAAGATATACAGCAGAACAAGCCAAACCGAAAGGAAACACAATACAATAAAGAACACCAATAACTCAACTCTACGTCGGTTTGTTCACATCGGGCCTTAACCATTAAAATCCATAACCTGGTGGAAATCTTTAAACAACAGCTCATATGAAAACTTTTGCAAATAAACATCATTTTAGTATGGAAGAGTTTCCTTTGAAACATACTTTCTCCAAAAGTAGATATAAGTATATTTAATAGAGTGAAATACCAAAAACATAGTTTCTTCCAAAATACGAAATTTCCTACGATGTCTTCTCAAATAAGTGACTCCAAATATCATTTTATGCAAGACAAATGCTCTTCAAATATACCTTCGATGTAAAAGTTATTCAAATATAATCATTTCGAAACCATTACCTTTTCAGTAGTACTTTTCAGTAAAATCTCGTAATCATAATTTTCTCAAGATAAATATATCGAAACCCGGTCCGTAACTCAAAACTTGCCGAACAGTAAAGGAGGAACACCAAGTCTTGTTCATAAATGCAGTGAGAGATCACCATGAATATCCAATTTTAAAACATCAGAATATTAACTCTTAAACAAGTGCAGTAAATATCAAACAGGAACCACGGAAATAATAATGCAAAGACAAGTGCACGACATCACCCTTCGTGCTTTTACTCTCACCCTCACAATAAATAAATGGAAACGGCACGGCATGTCCCCTCGTGCTAAAATAACATAAACATGGCACGAAATGTCTCCTCGTGCTAAAATAACATAAACACGGCACGGAATGTCCCCTCGTGCTAAAATAACATAAACACGGCACGGAATGTCCCCTCGTGCTAAAATAACATAAACATGGCACGGAATGTCCTCCTGTGCTAACATAACATAACATGGCACAGAAAGTCCCCTCATGCTAAAATAACATAAACATGGCACGGAATGTCCGCTCGTGCTAACATAACATAACATGGCACGGAATGTCCTCGTGCTAACATAACATAAACATGGAACGACATGTCCCCTCGTGCTAACATAACATAAACATGGCAAAAAATGTCCCCTCGTGATAAAATAACATAAACATGGCACGGCATGTCCCCTCGTGCTAACATAACATAACATAACCATGGTACGGCATGTCCCCTCGTGCGAACATAACATAAACATGGCACGGCATGTCCCCTCATGCTAATATAACATAAACATGGCACGACATGTCCCCTTGTACTAACATGACATGTACATCAAATTGTAAAAACAAATCAACAACAAGAATTATAAATCACAACATCCCGACAAGAAAATCAACAATACAAACAATATCATTAACAACACAAAAAGTAATATGAACCACACCATCCCGGTAAGGGAGTCAACAATGAAAGAACATCATCCCGACAAGGGAAAACAGCTATAACCAATCTCGCATAAACAGTTAACTTTACGGAATAAAACTCAGCTTAAGCAAGGGCCCAGTAATAGGCAACATCAAGGAAACATCAACCCCATAAATATTTACCAACTAAAATCAAGTACCACACAAGGGAAAAATTATATAAATCACAATATAAGACTCACGGGCATGCTTGAAACCAACGAACGGATGTTCTAACTATAGCTACACAACTATACAACTAGATAAAACTAACATGGTCAATTTGGCAGTTTTAGGAAGCAAATATAGCATGAAGATAAGGGCGGTAAATATTCAGTTAAGTTAATTAAGATCAAATAGAGAATGAAGGAATCCAAAAGCAAGTAATTCTAATTTAAGTAGGAAAGGAAGAAATTAACAACCAAGGATTCAAACGTAACAATTACAACTCATACACAGGTAACATAAGAACATACGAATCCTAAAAATCCAATCTATTAGCAAATAAGTCCGAGTACATACTCATCACTTCGTATACACGGATTACAATCAACAAAGAAGACTCAATCCTAAGGGTAGTTCCTCCACACAAGGTTAGGCAAGATACTTACCTCGACTCCAAGAATCCAAATCAAGCCTCTAGCACCACTTTTCCTTTAGAATTCAACTTCAAAATCAATTGTATCTAGACATAATCGACTCAATAACATTAATAAATCCTAAACAATTCAATTTAAATGCCTAATTATAGATTTCCCAACATTTTTTCAAAATTTGCAAAAATCGACCCCGGGCCTGCTTGGTCGAAACACGAGGTTCGGTCCAAATCCCGATCACCCATTCACCCACGAGCCTGAATATATAATTTGTTTTGAAATCGGACCCCAAAACAAGGTCAAATTCCCAAATATTCAAAAAGCCCTAACTCTACCCAAAAATCCCAATTCTACCTTTGATTTCATGTTTTTAGGCGTAGAATCTAATAATGGTTGATGAAAATGGAAGAAAATGAAGTTAGAATTACTTACCTATGAAGCTATGGTGTAAGAGATGCTCCAAAATCGCCTTAGAGGGTTGGGGAAGATGAAGTTTGAGAAAAATGGGGTAAATCCCGTAATGGTTCTATTTTTGGGTATAAAAAAATGACTGGGCGAATTAAACCAGTGCGTTCGCGGTCCAAGCTCCGTGTTCGCACAGGGCAATTTCTATCCAGCCCCCAGGCCCACGCTAACACTATGCATTCGCACAGTAACCCCCCCTCCCCCCAAGGACCCTCCATGATCGCATCTTGCTTGGTGCGTTCGCACTGAACAAATTGACCCTGACCCCCAGACCCCACTTTACCCTGTGCGTTCGCACTCTCTTGAGTGCTTTCGCATAGGGCATTTACCTGAACACCAGAAAACATCATCCACAGCAGATTTTCTAAGGTATTTGCACTTCGACGCCTACCCGAAACTCAGCCGAGCCCTCGGGGCTCAAAACCAAATATACACACAACCTCAAAAACATCCTACAGACTTATTCAAGTAATCAAAACACCGAAATAACATCATAACCATCGAATTAAACCTCAAAATCAATGAAATTCCTTTAAACTTCTAAGTTTTACATTTATGATTTGAATCGCGCCAAACGAAGTCCGTTTATTTCCAAATTCCACAGATAAGACATATAAAACATATTGAACCTGTTCCGGGCTTCGGAACCAAGATACGGGCCTGAGGTTTCACCTCAAATTTCATTTTCAAAAACCTTTATATTTTCCAGAAAATAATTTTCTTTAAAAATTTATTTCTCGGACTTGGGACCTCGGAATTCGATTCCGAGCATACGCCCAAGTTCCATATTTTCCTACGGACGCTCCAGGACAATAAAATCACAGGTCCGGGTCCGTTTACCAAAAACATTGACCGAAGTCAACTTTATTCAAATTTCTAACACAAACTTACCATTTTTATCAGTTTTTCACATAAAAGGATTCCCGTCTACATGCCCGGGCTGTGCATGCAAATCAAGGTAAGATAGAAGGAGATTTTCACGACCTCGGAACATAGAATTAGCTAGCAAATACGGGATGACCTTTTGGGTCATCACATCAGGTCGCGATACATCTTCGTAGCACCTGGAGGAATGGAATATCGGGAACTGTGTGCCTCCTCTAAATCCTCTCCCTCAAGCCATCGACATTAGGAACACATAGACGACCCTGGAGTCAAAGAACACCTTCCTCGCCGATAGTAACCTCTTTGGAACCACCCTGTAGTACCGTCTCTCTGAGAACCAACAAGTGCGGGTCATCAAACTATCGAGCCTTGATATGCTCCAATAGTGAAGACTGGGCAACAACGCATGCAAGAACTCGGATGGGCTCTGAAATATCCAACCTCACAAGTCTGTTAGCCAAGGACTAAATGTCCAAAGCTAGTGACCTCTCCTATGCTGAAATGAATGCCAAGCTACCCATACTCTCTGCCTTTCTGCTCAAGGCATCCGCGAATACATTCGCCCTGCCCGGATGATAAATAATTGTGATATCATAATCCTTCAGTAACTCAAGCCATCTGCGCTGCCTCAAATTGAGATCCCTTTGTTTGAACAAATGATGCAAGCTGCAATGATCAGTGTAAACCTCCCAGGACACCCATAAAAATAATGCCTTCGGATCTTAAGAGCATGAACAATCGCGGCCAATTCCAAATTGTGTATAGGATAATTCTTCTCATGGGGCTTCAGCTGACGTGAAGCATATACAATAACTCACCTCTGTTGTATCAATACACAACCCAAACTAACGCGTGAAGTGTCACAATATACATTATACATCCTCGAACCGAAAGGCAACACTAGAACTGGTGCTGTAGTCAAAGTTGTCTTGAGCTTATGGAAGCTCGCCTCACAATCATCGGACCAACGGAATAGATCACCCTTCAGGGTCAATCTAGTCAAAGGTGCTACAATGGATGAGAATCGCTCCACAAACCGGCGATAATAACCTGCTAACACCAAGAAGCTCCTTATCTCAGTCGCCGTAGTAGGACGTGGCCAACTCGAAACTTCCTCAATTTATTGGGATCCACCTTAATACCCTCGCCTGATACCCCCCAAGAATGCCACCTAATCTAGAAAAAACTCACACTTGGAGAACTTTGCATATAACTTTTGTTTCCACAAGGTCTGAAGCACCACTCTTAAATGATGCTCGTGCTCCTCCATGATACGCGAGTAGATCAAAATGTCATCAATGAAGACAATGACGAACAAATCAATATAAGGCCTGAACACCCTGTTCATCAAATCCATAAATGCCACTGAGGTATTTGTTAAGTCGAAGGACATCACTAGGAACTCATAATGGCCATATCTAGTTCGAAAAGCAGTATTCGGAACATCTGAATCCTGAATCTTCAAATGATGGTACCCTAATCTCAAGTCAATCTTAGAGAACACTCTGACAGCCTGCAAATGGTCAAACACATCATCAATTCGCGGCAATGGGTACTTGTTCTTATTGGTAATTTTGTTCAACTGGAAATAATCAATGCACATCCGCATAGTCCCATCTTTCTTCTTCACAAATAACATTGGTGCACCCCAAGGTGATACACTCGGCCTGACAAAGCCCAGTGCTAGTAACTCCTCAAACTGCTCTTTCAACTCTTTCGGAGCCATACGGTATGGTAGGATAGATATAGGCTAGGTACCTGGAGCCAAATCAATGTAGAAATCGATATCACGATCTGGTGGCATGCCTGGAAGATCATAAGGAAACACATCAGAGAATTCCCAGACTACGTGCACTGAATTTGTCGCTGGAGACTCTACAGTAGTATCCCGAACATAGGCTAGATAAGCCAAATAACCCTACTCGACCATGTGTCGAGCCTTCATAAAAGAGATGATCCGACTAGGTATGCTCACAAACGAACCCTTCCACTCCAATCTAGGCAACTCGGGTATCACTAAGGTAACAGTCTTGGAATGGAAATCAAGGATGGCGTGATATGGAGACGACCAGTCCATGCCCAGCATAACCTCAAAGTCGATCATATCGAGCAACAGAAGATCCGCTCTAGTCTCATAATCACAGAACATTACCACACAGAACCGATATATCTAATCCACAAAAATAGAATCGACCACAGGAGTGGACACATAAACAAGAGTGCCCAAGGACTCCCGAGGAAC
Organism: Nicotiana knightiana; assembly: GCA_005239525.1. Classification (NCBI taxonomy): domain Eukaryota; kingdom Viridiplantae; phylum Streptophyta; class Magnoliopsida; order Solanales; family Solanaceae; genus Nicotiana; species Nicotiana knightiana. The sequence continues at coordinate 101,070 of ML405117.1, read as the reverse complement.
ACCCAGGAAATGGGAAAATAGAGATGACACATATGAATCGGTAGACCCTGGATCAAATAATTCCGAAGCATCCCTACCAGAGACAAATAGTACCTGTGATCATGACATCTGAGGCCACTACATCTGGTCTGGCCGGAAAAGCATATAACCTAGCTGGAGCGTCGATTGGCTGGCCTTCGCCTGACTGAACAGTAGCTAGCTGACCTCCCTCTGCCTGGCCTCCACCTCTAGGATGGCCCCTACCTGCCTACCCTCTGCCTCTGGGCGGTTGGATGGTGGGTGCTGTAATCATGGGCTGATGACCCTGTTGTACTGCCTTGGCCCGAAGCCTGGGACAAAACCTCCACACATGACTAGGATCTTTGCACTCGAGACAACCTCTCGTTACAATGATCTGCTGACCTGATGTCTGACCTTGATGGCCTAAATACCCATTGGAAGAACCCTGAATAGCTGGTGGGTGGTAAGAACTCTCTGGCATGGCACATAAATAAGCACTGGAAGAACCTTGGTGCCCTGAGTAACCACTAGAAAAACCCTGAATAGCTGGTGGGCGGTAAGAACTCTCCGACATGGCATTGAAATAAGGTCACATTAAAGCATCCCCAAGGAGGCGCGGTGCTGGATATGTGGGCCTGCTGGGTTGGACCCTCATGAACTAACATCTCCCCCAGTCGGGGCACCTCTAAACTCTCTGAAATAACGGCCTTGCTTGTCCCTCTACATCTGCTCTCTACCTCTCTGACAGTAACCCTCAATCCTCCTATTTATCTCCAGTACTAGTTGATAAGAAGTCCCCATCTTAACCTCTCGGGCCATAATGTCCTGAATACCTAAGTGCAACCTCGCAACACCTTCACACTCTCTCCATATCAGTAGGAAGTATCATAAGTGCGTGGCGAGACAACTCAGAGAACCTCACCTCATAATCGATCACTGACATCTGACCCTACTGGAGTAGCTCAAACTGAAACTGCAACTCTTCCCTTTGGGAGGGTGGAATATGCCTCTCCAAGAAAAGGCATGTAAACTGATCCCAAGTCATGGGAGGAGAACCTGTTGGTCTGCCAATAAGATGAGACTGTCACCACCTACGGGCCCTGCCCTCCACAAATTGACCGTAATACCCCGCCAAACCACGAAAACTCCGGATCTCCGTAGTTAAGGACGGTCTGCGAAAACTATACACTGCTTCAATCTTCTTCGGATCTACCTTGATCCCCTCACTCAATACCACATGACCCAAAAATGACACTGAACCTAGCCAGAATTCGCACTTCAAAAATTTTTCATATAACTTCTTTTCTCTCAAAGTCTAAAGCACGGTCCTTAGGTGCTGCTCATGATCCTCCTGACTACGGGACTATACCAGAATATCGTTAATAAACACAATGACAAAAGATTCAAGATAAAGCTGGAATACACTGTACATCAAGTGCGTGAATGTCATTGGGGCGTTGGTCTGGCCAAATGACATCACAAGTAGCTTGTAGTGACATTACCGAGTCTTGAAAGCAGTCTTCGCAATATCTTGCTCTCGAATCTTCAGTCGATGATAGCAGGAATGAAAGTCAATCTTGGAAAATACTCTAGCACCATATAACTGATCAAATAGGTTATCAATGCGAGGCAATGGATACATGTTCTTCACTGTAACTTTGTTCAATTAGTGGTAATCAATACACATGCGCATAATACCATCCTTCTTCTTCACAAACAATACTGGAACACCCCAAGGCGACACACTACGCCAAATGAAGCCCTTATCAAGAATCTCCTATAACTGCTCCTTTAACTTCTTCAAAACATTCAGAGCCATACGATATGGAGGAATAGAGAAGGGTCGAGTGCCCGATAACAAATCAATACCAAAGTTGATGTTTCTGTCGGGCGGCATGTTCGAAAGATCTACCAGAAATACATCTGGAAAATCCCTCACTACTGGATCGAACTCAACGGTAAGAGTATCAACACTGACATCTCTCACATAACCTAGATACGGATGACACCCCTTCTCAACCATCCCTGAGCTTTTAAAAATGAAATAACCCTGCTAGGAAAATAATCTAAGGTACCTCTCCACTCTAACCATGGTAATCCTGGCATAGCCAGCTTCACGATCTTGGCATGACAATCAAAAATAACATATTGGGGTGACAAGCAGTCCATGCCCAAAATAATATCAAAGTCCACCATACTGAGGAATAATAAATCGATTCTGGTCTCAAAACCCCTAAGAAAAACCAAACACGACATACACGCGGTTAACAACAATAGAATCTCCCACATGTGAAGACACATAAATAGGAAAACTCAAAAAACCACATGATGCACACAAATACAGAGCAAAATGAGATGACACATAGTAATAAGTAGAGCCTAGATCAAATAAGACTAATGCATCTCTATGATAGACCGAAACAATACCTGTAATGATAGAGTCGGATGCAACTGCCTCCATCCGAGTAGGAAGAGCATAATATCTAGCCTGGACTCCCCTTCTAGGGTGACTCCTACCTGTATGACCTCCACCCCGAGTTACCTGTGCAGGTAGAGTGGTAGCTGGTGCGTTAACCATAGCCTGAGGACCCGGTGGAGCACGTGATGCCTGAGTAGTCTGTGGAGGTGCAACCCTCATAAGTCTGAGGCAATCTGTCACCATACGGTGAGTGTCACCACACTCAAAATAAGCTCTCGGAGGACGTGGTTGTTGTGGCTGGCTCGGGCCAGATCGATTGGGCTGATCGCTGAAAGCACCCCGTGTAAGAGGTACACTCGACAAGTGCGGTGCATAATAAGGAGCTAGGGGCCTTGGAATGGCTGGAGTACCGCTGGAGTTTGGAAGTGCTAAATGAACAGGGCAAGATACAAAGACCCTAACTTGACGGGCTACAGCTGGGGCACGAGTACCTCTATATGTTCAAGACTCTTGAGACATCTTGGCCTCTCTCTCCTCTCTTTCCTAGGTTAGCATGCCCTCCAATCTTCTAGTGATTCCCACTACCTACTGGTATGCAATATCCATCTCCAGCTCTCGGGCAATGCTAAATCTGATACTGGGGTTGAGCCCTTCAATAAATCGACAAACCCACTTTCGAATAGTAGCAAACCAAGGCTGGTGCATGCATAGCCAAATCGATGAACCGGGCCGCATACTTTGACACGGTCATAGAACCCTGGCGCAACTTCTCAAAATCTGTGCGCCATACATATGTAAGAATATAGGGAACATACTCCCTCAAGAACATATCTGATAACCGAGTCTAAGTGAGTGAAGCTTCCTCGGCTGGACTACCCAACTCGTATGCTCTCCACCAAAGATAAGTCGCTCATCTAAGCTGGAACATAGTGAAAGAAACCCCACTAGTCTATGCAAAACCCATAGTAAGGAGGAAACAGTGGTACTCCTCAAGAAAAACCTAGGCATCCTCTGACACTAAGCCACTGAATGTAGGAGGGTAGTACTTCTTGTACCTCTCGAGCCTGAGTTGCTTCTCCTCAGAAATTGTTGCCCTAACCGTGACTGAACTAAGGCTACCTGCTTCATGGGTATGACATATGGAACCTGGTTGACCTAGACTCGCTACTAAAGGGGCAGGAGCAAGTGGTATCAACCCCGCCTGAGCCAATGTGCTGAACATGCTCAGAAACTGGGCAAAAGTCTCTTGGAGGGCTGGTGCAGTAACAGGTGCCTCAAGTTGCTGCCCTTCAACTAGGACTACTGGTGGATCCTCTATTGTAGCTCGTGCGGGTGCCCTGGCTGCACCACATGGACGTCCTCGGCCTCTACCCTGGACCTGGCCTCTCGCGGCTCTAGTAAGGGGCGCGAGTGTCTGGTCATCTGATCTAGCTGTACGTTCTCACCATCTTTGAGAGAATAGAAAGACAGAAATTTAGAATCTTGATAAGTTTGCACGACAAAGAATCAAAGAAGTGAAAATTTTCCTAACAGTTCCATAGCCTCCCGAAGATAAGTACAAATGTCTCTGTACCGATCCGCGATACTCTACTAACCTGCTTGTGACTCATAACACCTATGAACCCAAAGCTCTGATACCAACTTGTCACGACCCAAATTTCCCTCAGTAAGATATCGTGATGATACCTAATCTCTAAGACTAGGTAAGCTTAACAATTGCGAAATAAGTGAAATAACGACTAAGCTTCAACAAATATATACATAACTGAAAGTTGCTGCTCGTCATGTACAAGTAAAATTGTAACTCAAAGTAAGAACAACTCCCAAAACCCGGTAATCACAAACCAAAAGCTCTAAAAAAGTACTAAATGTCTCCATATATTAGAGTCTAAGAAAATAAGAAAGACAACATAATAAGGATAGAGTGGGGACTCCGAGGTCTGTGGTCGCTGGCAGTTATATCTTGAAGCCTCCATGCAATAGCACACACTCTTTACTATCGAGGCTAGTAAGAAGTATCCGGGTCTACACAAAAACATGTGCAAAAATGTAGTATGAGTACAGCACAACGGTATCTAGTAAGTGCCAAGCCTAACCTTGGTAGAGTAGTGATGAGGCTAGGTCAGGGCCCTGCTAGGATATAAGAAATAAGGCAGAAGATGAAATGATAAAAATGAATGGTAGATAAATGAAGCAGTAAGAATGTACAGAAATACAACAGCACAGGAAAATAGGAGGATAATTACAACACGTAAGGAAAAGAACATCTTACAAGTTGAGGAACAACAACAACAACAAAACAACACATCAAGAAAAAGGAACTCAACAGGGGCGCTCCCTAGGTACTGCCTCGTAGTCTCAAAAGTAAATATCTCAGAACGGAATGGTAGAAACATTATGCAGCAACAACAACCGCATGGTAGAAACCTCGTGCCACTCACACCTTGCACGGAAGAAACCTCGTGGAAATAACACTATGCACAGAAGAAACCTTGTGCCAATCACACTCCACATGGAAGAAACCTCGTGCCAATAAAACTCCCCATGGAAGAAACCCGGTGCCAATCACACTATGCATGGAAGAAACCTTGTGCCAATCACACTCCACACGAAAGAACGCCGTGCCAATCATCCAATAGTCAACTCAGCAAGAATCACAAAATAATCAACACGTAATGAATGAAACAATGATATTACAAGCAAGGAAATTCTATAGTTAAAGAACAAACACATAAGAGAACAAAAAACAAGTAATTCAACTAAGTATGTTGTACAAATAGAAATTAAGAGATAAGACACGTAGACATGTGCACTGAGGCTAATAATGATGAATACACGTGCTAGAATAACTCGGTAAAGGCAAAGAAAGGAAACAAATTAGCAAAGATCGAAATTTCAACATTTAGTCTATGTACTTATTGTCATATCGCGTACACGACACTCACATATAAGAAAGTGATACAATAGTACCAAATCATAAGGGGGATTCTCCGCACACAAGGTTAGACAAGTCACTTACCTCAAATCAAGCTCAATCAGTCAATTAGAATGACTTTTCCTCGATTTGCTGACTCCGAACATCCCAAATCTAGCCAAACGCAATCACATTCTATAAATACAACTATAAGAAACTAATTTAAATAATAAATTTACGACTTTAGCAAAGAATAAAAAAAATCGTCCCAAAGGTCGATCTGGGCTCACGTCTCGGAATCGGGTAAAAGTCACAAAATACGAACACCCATTCGATATCAAGTTCACCCATACTAAAATTACTCAAATCCGATACAAAATTCTCAATCAAAACATCAAAATTTGGTCTAAGGAATTTTCCACGTTTTTTCACAAATTGCTCAACCCAAATCCTTAATTAAATGAAGAATAAATGATATCTTAGTGGAATTTAATCAAAAACAAGTCAAGAACCCTTACCCAAATGTTTCCTCTGGAAAACCTCGAAATTTCCCATCAATCCAAGCTCTCGAGGTTCAAGAATGGAGAATAAAATTAATCCCTCGGAATTAGCCTTTTCTGTCCAGCGATTTTGCTTCTACGAGGCCTTAGCCGCATATGCGGCTCCGCACCTGTGGAATTTCCATCGCAAGTGAATCCATCAGTTAGGACATGAGAACTCGCTTATGTGGCACCCTAAGTCCACCTGCGCTTGCAATTATATGAAGGGACAACCGTATGTGCACTTCCGCTTTTTCGGAAGGCCTCCTCTTCTGCGATCACCAAGCCTCTCTTGCCTTTCCGCTTCTGCACTCAATCCTCAGGAGACCACAAGCCTCTCTCTTCACGTCACACCTGTGACCAAAAGCCACTTCCTTCAGCCCCGTATCTGCGCTCAATTGCTCGTTTTTGCAAGCTCGCACCTGCGGCAATCTTGCGCAGGTGCGATTGCACCAGAACTGGTGCCTTCAACTATTCTAAAGTCCAAATTTGATCTGTTAACCATCCGGAGTCCACCCGAGGCCCCCTTGACCTCAACCAAATACACCAATCAGTCCTAAAACATCATATGAACTTAGTCGAGTCTTTAAATCACATCAGACAATGTTAAAAACACGAACCACGCATTGATCCAAGTCTAATGAACTTTAAAACTTCAAACTTTTGCATCCGACGCCAAAACCTACCAAATCAAGTTTGATTGACCTCAAATTTTGCACACAAGTCACATTGATGTTACAGACCTACTCCAACTTCCGAAATTAGAATCCAATCCCGACATCAAAAAGTCCAACCCTACTCAAACTTTCCAAAAATCATTCAATTTTTCAAGTTTCGCCAAATGATGCCAAAATGACCTACATATCTCCAAATCAACCTCCAGACACGCTTGTAAGACCTAAATCACCATACAGAGCTATTGAAATCGATGAAACTCTATTTTGGAGTAGTCTTCACACGGGCCAAACTACGGTTAATTCTTACAACTAAAACTTCAAACTTAATTTCTCCCGAATCCGACACCAAGCACCCCGTCAAGTCAATTAAGTATAAACTAAAGCAAAAGGAAAAATAATTTAGGGATCAAAACTAATACTTTCAAAAAAGATTAGGCGGATCGTTACAAAGATTGAAGTTTGCAGCCTAGGGTAGCCTTAATGTTTTTTATTTATAATATAATAATATAGAGAAGCAAAGGTGTGTCTTCGTATTCAAATTATGTGCAACTAGATTTATTTTTTCTTCTAGGTAGGGAGATAGAGAAATTGATCCCTTTGCCACTGGAATCTTTTTGTTGCTTATGCTTTAAAGTTTATTATTTTTAATTAATTTTGAGCATTAGAAGATCATAAAGTATTAAAACACCAAACAACTAAATTTTGACAAGTGATTGTCGTATTACCTTTCGTAATACAATTATATTCGTAGAGTTCAACTAACTTTCTTTTGCTAAATTGACAAATAAAAGGAGTTATAATTTTAAATTAGCCAAAGGTTACATGTACATGCAACAAAAATTTATGTACTTTAATTAATTTTTTATTTCAATAATTGTTTTATATCTATTAAAATTGCCTATTGCTTCTCTGCAGATGTACATCATGAATAATGCGGCAATGATCTAGACATCCTAAGGAAGACATATGCACATTAACTATAAAATGCTACTTTTACTCGACAATAGATTGTTCATATGCATGAAGTTTTAAAAAGGAGGGTACAGTATCTTAAAGAGAAGGCAGAAGCATGAAGTGTTTGCAACTATAATCAACGTTGCTCATATTCGAATATAAATTATGCGTTGTTGCAATATAGAAAATAAGGAATTCGTCAAGCTAAATAATTGATTTGTAAGAAGAACTGCAAAATTGAAATTGTTCGAAAAACATTACTTTGTCACATTGAATTTTATAACAATATTAACAATTTAAATAAAAATACATAATGGTAAACCAAAAAATTAATTTTAACCAAATGAGAAAAGGTTACACCAATTTCAATCCGAGAAAAAAGGTTTAAAAATAAAATGTTGATTGCTTACAACTGCAAACTATAATGTGATTGAAGTACAAAAAGATACTAAAATAGATATTTTCCCCTAAAATCCAATCACTTTCATGAATTTGAATGTGAAGCTATTCTCTCACATTCATCTGAAAGCAATTTCCAGTAACTTTGTGTTTTACGATGGCAATAAACATCATACAATTTAGTTGTACCATTACCGAAACGTTTTTACTAATAAGCATGGATACATATGCAGCGCATGTGTCCAAAACTAATTATATAAAAAAAGAGTCAAAATTATCCATGAACTATGTGTTATGGAACACATACCCTCTTTTAAACTGGGGTCGTTTATATCCTTCTCGTTAATGGGAAGGCCTAAAATGCCCTTATCGGCTAACGGCTCTCACTTAAAAATTAATTTGGATTTGATTAGCCTTATTAGCATTGAATTGTGACACATGTCCTAATTAAAATCCCTTAACCCCCCAACTAAGGCCCATCTTGTAACAATTTGGCCGGTCGTTTTGAGAGTAATAGTCGCGATCCCCTGTTTACTCCTTCCCCCATATCTTTTTCTGGTTATATGACTTGTCGAGAGGTTTTGTTCGTGGTTTCAGAGTATTTTGGGACACTTAGTCCCTAAAATGGAAGCTTAAGTTTTAGGATTTTGATCGTTGTTGGAGTTGTGTGAAGACGACTCTGGAATGGGGTTTCGTCGGTTCCGTTAGCTCCATTGGGTGATTTTGGACTTAGAAGCGTGTTCGGATTGTGTTTTGGAGGTTTGTAGCTGAATTAAGCTTGAAATGGCGAAAGTTGAATTTTTGAGAAATTAGACCTGTAGTGGGCCTTTTGATATCGGGGTCGGATTCTGATTACGGGAGTTGAAGTAGGTCCGTAATGTCAATTATGACTTGTGTGCAAAATTTGAGGTCAATCGAACGTGGTTTGATAGGTTTCGGCGTCGCCCTTGTAGAAGCTTGAAGTTTCAAAGTTCATTAAGGTGAATTGGTTGATGCAATTTGAGGGCTCAACTAAGTCTGTATGGTGTTTTAGGACTTGTTGGTATGTTTGGTTGAGGTCCCAAGGGCCTCGGATATGTTTCGGATGCTTAGCGGATTGAAATTTGGACTTATGCAAATTGCTGAAGTTTTCTGGTTTCTGGTGTTTCGCACCTGCGGTAGGGAGAACGGTGGTGCGAACTCGCACGTGCGGAAGGAGGAGTGCAGATTTGAGCTGCCTAGGCTGGGTTTGCAGGTGCGGAAATATTTGCGCAGAAGCGGCCTCGCTTCTGTGATGGGATGGTGCGCAGGAGCAGTGAGGTCGCAGGTGCGGCTCCTTGGTCGCAGGAGCGCATCTGCAGGTTTGGCGATCCTCTCGCATATGCGAATCCAAGGGACTTAAGTTATGTCCGCACCTGCGATAGAATTTCGCAGGTGCAGCGTCGCAGGTGCGATTATAAGCCCGCACATGCGAAATCGCTGGGTAGAAAAGGGCAACTTCGAGGGTTTTATCCCATTTTAAATTTTGGGACTTTGAGAGCCCGGATTGAGGAGATAATTCAAGGATTTTCCAGAGAGGACTTTGGGGTAATGATTCTTAACTCGTTTTTTTTTTAGTATATTTCATTAATCTATAGTTGATTTCATCATGTAATTAAGAAATTTGAGTGAGAAATTTGGGAAAAAAGGTTGGAAGTTCTTCAATCAAGTTTTTGAGTTTTTTTTGGGAATTTGATATCGGATTTGGATAATTTTGGTACGAGTGAACTCGTGAGTGAATGGGTGTTTATATCTTATAACTTCTACCCGATTTCGAGATATGAGCCTAGAGAGGCTTTTCAAGCGATTTTCAAATTTCTTGTTAAATTCTTGATTTCATTAATTAGCTTAGTGTATTATAGTTTTATTTAAGTTATGTAATTGTGTTTGGCTAGATTTGGGCCATTCGGAGTCGGATAATCGAGGAAAAGGAATTTTTACGCATTGATTTGAGCTAGGTTCGAGGTAAGTGGCTTCCCTAACCTTGTGTGGAGGAAATCCCTTTAGGATTTGGTACTGTTGTGGTATGTCAGCGCCATGTACGCAAGGTGACGAGTCCGCATGAGCTATTTATTGTAAAACCCGATTTTTACTGAGTAATAACCTGTTTTAATTCTTAATTGAGTTATACCAACATATGTGGTTATCCTGTTTAGTCTAATATCGTATTTCTACGCGCTTTAACTTCTTAATTGAACTTTGTGCTGCATGCTTAGTTGATTTCCTGCTTTTGCTTTTTCTACATCAGTCTTAACTGTAGAATTCGTGTTGTTAATTGTTGTATTTATAGGTTTGAGTTGTGTGTTTACTTTTGAGATTACGAGGCGGTTCCTCGAGAGTTTTCCCTGCACATTTACTTTTGAGATTACAAGGCGGTACCTCGGGAGTTCTCCCTGCATATTTACTTTTGAGACTACGAGGCTGTACCTCGGGAGTTCTCCCTGTATATTTACTTTTGAGACTATGAGGCGCTACCTCGGGAGTTCTCCCTGCATATTTACTTTGGGACTACGAGACGGTATCTCGCGAGATCCCATGCTATTTATCCACATGTGTTGTACTGCTGTTTTGCCGTGTTCTCCTTTTGTTAAATTCCGGTCTTTTATTATACTATTATATTCTCCGACCTTATTTATTATATACCAGTGGGCCTGACCTGACCTCGTCATTGCTCGATCGAGGTTAGATTTGACACTTACCGGGTATCATTTTGGTATACTTATGCTACTCTTCTACATATGTTTTGTGTGCAGATTCAGGTGCTCGTTATCAGCCACGTTATCAATGAGCAGAGACAGTTTGGAGACTTCAAGGTATATCTGTCGCGTCCGCAGACCTCGGAGTCCCCCTCTATTCTCTCCTGTGTTAAATACCTTATGTATTTCTTTTATTAGACTCTGGTGTATAAAGATACTATTTTCTTATGTAGCTTGTGACTTACGATGTTTCGGGTTTTGGGAAGACTGTGTATTTCTAACGTATTGGTTATTGTACATATCGGGCGGCATTGTTACCAGTTATTCAATTATCTATTGCATTTAGTTGTTAAGTTTTACTATTATTATTATATTTCCGTAATTTGTTAGACTTATCTAGTTGTAGAGACTAGATGTCGTCACGACGTATTTGGGAAGGATGTTTGGGTTGTGACAGACCCGTTTTACCCACTCCCTAGCTAGCGAACAAAATCAGATCCCCTCATCAGCAAGCCCTCTTCTAAAGCCGTCTCCAAAATTTTTTGCTATGTCTCTGATGGGGACATCAATTACAGTTACTTTCCAAATTCAAGTTTCGAATTAGTTTTCGGTTCAATTTCAGAACCAAAGAAGAACTTGAGTGAGTGTTCGAGTAACAATTCTTACGGGTCAAAAGGAGATGTCAATGTGGAGAAGTTGCAAACCATTTCACGTCTTATACACCACCGAATGACAAATGATCGAAGCGAGAGCTAAGTAGAGGGAGATTGTCAAAAAGCAATTAAAATTGATTGTGGTGTCTGTGTCTTTCATGGCAGCTTGGGCTATAAAATGACCATCTTTTCATTTTTAAGTTTACGTAGTTTTCTTTGCAACTTATGTAATCCTGAAGAAGGGTGATTTTGATAGTAATCAGTTTATAACTTTATATTTAACTTATGATTTCCTTGTATTGTTTGGAATAAAATACCATTTCTTGAAATTGGTACTTCAAGATTGTATTATTGGATTTTATCTTGTTAACCAATAAACAAGTAACATAAAGATACGGATAAAAGAATCTGCACCTTTGCAACAGAAACAAAAAACTGCACGTTTAACTGATATGCACATTTAATTGAATTGGTAAACCTTTTTGACCCCTAAAGTTGAAGTGGGAAGCCTATTTCTTTATCTTGTCCAAGGAAGTAGATAAACTTGTTTTCTAGCAATCAGTATATTTATAGTATAGTAGAGCTAATTACTACAACACCAGCTAGAATATAAAGACATAGGTTCACAAGCACAGGGTGAACCGTTTGGTGGTCTTTAAGCTTATTGTAGCTTAATTTTAAGTTTGATGTAATTTAAAGAGAGTAAATAGAAAATAGTGAGAAAAGAAATAGAGGGAAGTGAAATTTTAAATTAGTACACTTTGTCCCTTATTGGAAGAAGGAAAAAATATCTATGTGTATACATAGAGAAGCTCTTCTTCTAGCTCCTAAAGAGTTGAGAAGAAGGCAAGTCTTGCGCCGTCGTCGTCGTCGCTCGCTCGGCTCGGCTTCGGCTTCGGCTTCGGCTTCGGATTTGGTACTGATACGCTGGTGAATTAAATCGTTCTATCGTGGGAGGATATATTCCAAAACCTCGGGTACTTGAGGGGAATAATTTCCTTAAGGACACATTGTGTATTCAGTGGGCTCGTTTATTCTTATACTATTTTTAGAAGAGAATTGACGTTCTAGTTCTACTAACTTTTCTGTTTCTGTATTTTCAGAAAGTTTACTGTTTTATTTGTTTTACAACAATACAGATTAATAACACCATTAAGCTATTTGCTATTCTATTTTCTTATCTCAAGTAGCTCTACAATATGACTTTCACATTGACAAAACTCTGCACTTTCAGCGACAATCACATTCACAAAAATCTGCATTTTTTAGGATATTCATAAACTACATAACTAATGACATTCATAAACTGCATTTACTATCATTCATAACCGGTATTACTACTGGTTAGTTCCTTAACTAACCACAAAAAATATCGTTAAAACCACCATAACATTCAGGTGTTTACCTAATCACAAAAACTAATTGTCTAACCCAACCCAACCACAAAAACTAACTGGTTCAACTTTGAACAAAACCTAATTCTCGGTCGGAACCTTTCTTTGAAAGAGGAAGTTAGGTTGTGTCATACAAATGAGGAGGATTGATTTTGTTCACTAGGTTAAAAGGTAATAAAAATAAGAGGGGAGTGGGTAAAACAGATGGGCCCTACTTGGGGATCCAGAGGATTTTAATTAGGACACGTGTCACAATTCTATGCTAATAAGGCTAATTAAATTCAAATTAATTTTTCAGTGAGAGCCGTTAGCCAATAAGGGCATTTTTAGGCCTTTTCATTAACGGGAAGGGTATAAATGGCCCCAACTTTAAATGGAGGGCAAATGTGTTCCATAATGCATAGTTCATGGGCAATTTGACCCTTTTTCGTAGTAATATTAAAAATATGAATGTCCTTAATAAAATATTATTCATCTTTTTCACCCTTTAAAAATAGAGCTTATATTTGAAAAGAAATAGTAATTCAATTATTTTTCTAATATGGATGAATAGTCATTTAATTTTTTATTATTATTATTATTATTTAAAACTCCAAAATAAACTAAATTTTGGATATTAAATTTTTTCTTATTTGGACTATGAGAGTCCAAATATTTAGAACTTTAAAAATATTAATATTTCACTTTAATTAAATCTTACACTTGAATTAGACATAAATGATAAAAAGGAAAAGGATTAAAAAGACTAACAACTTGTTTGGATGGTTGTTACCCATTATATCGTATTGCATTGGTATTTCAAAAAAGTATTTGTTTTGATTGTTTCATTAAAATTGATAGTATTGTATTGTTAAATCCATTATTCCGGAACAATGAAAAATCTCATTTCTTGAAACAACCAATTTGGTGCGGTGAGATTGTTTCCTATTTTTCTTTCCAATTGTGCCCTAACTTGTTATTCCATAATTCTAATTTACTCTTTACCTTTTTTTATTTCAACTCCAAATCTCCAACGTATAACCTACTTTGTCTTAGTCCCCTTTTTTCCATAACTTCTGCTGCTTCCAACTCCACCATAAAAGGAATAGGTTTTGCCTTCTTTTTGTTCCATTTTTTCACCTAATGTGATTTTAACTTCAATTCTAATTATTTTAACTCCAATTCTTTGTTCCTTTGTTCTTCCAATTCTCGTTCTTTTCTTTATCATAGTTCTTTATTTTTTTTCTAATGATAGTTAAGAAATATTTGGTGATAAATTAGTAGAAAGGGATTTTGTTAAATTATTTTTATGTGTAATTTATGATAATTTAATATCTAAACAATTGAGAGTATTTTAGTAAACTCATCAGTTACAGTACAGTATGATACAGTCAAATCAAATAGTAAAATGTTATTTAACAACATCAACAAATACAATCTATCCAAACGTTGTATTCAAAAAAATGATACAATACAAAACAATATAATACAATGCAATACATTATAAAACTATGGGTAACGACCATCCAAACAAGTTGAAAGAAAGAGGAAGAACGGGATTCTTGGATAATAACAGCGTAATGAGTAAAATCCAATTATACTTGGAACTATATGTAGCCTATTGTATTTAGGATAATTCATTACTTGGTGTCCCAATTTTGTAGTTTAGTTAGGACTCCTAAGACTCATATGTATATGTATTCACGTTGTGTATCTCATGAATTGCATATAGAAGATTGACGGACTCTTTCATGGTATCAAGAGCCATAGTGGCCTATAAGCTAACAACCATCGATTTTTTTCTTTATCCTAGATGAGAGACACAACCTCTTCAAGCAATACTGTGATTGCATACCCTTCCACACCAAATCTTGCCCATCAACTGCCCGTAAAGCTCACTTTGTCGAATTTCCTGTTATAGAATACTCAATTTCTTCCCATGGTGTGTGATTGTGGTCTTAACCATCATATTGATGGTAGCGAACCAACACCTCTTGAGCTTTTAGATGATAAACAACCGAAATGTTTACCTTTAAAAACGGATAATAATTAAATTTATTTAGTGGTTTTAAGGATATGTGATTTCGCTTGGCATAAATTGAAAAAATGTTCAAATCGATATTAAAAATTGACTGTAAATAAAAATAGAGCAAACTAAATGTGATATGCGGCTTTTTCCCTCGAGCTAGGTCACCCTTGAACCAAATGAATGTGCTATTGAAAATATGAACTGAGCAATAGAGCTTGAGAGAAAAGTGTAGTATATTGCTTTGAATTGCGTGAACATAATAATTACAAAATAATTATAACTCCCTTTATATAGTAGAGGAGTTCTACTTATGGTACAATTCTAAATACAGTAAGTAATTCCATGACTGGCTGATTAACTAGCCCCGACTTGATACGCGCCGATATTCCTGTTGTGATCCTCGCTCGATCTCGGATATTTCGTCTTACCGTTACTTGACCGGGTAAACCTCCTTCGATCCCATTCGATCTTCGTTCTGCTAGGTCTCGAGTTTGATTGATCGTCGCCTTTGACCGGTCCTTGAGTTAAGGGTCAAGAAACCTAATTTTCACGTTGAGGCTCGATATAATACGAGGTTGAACTGTGGTCTATCATGATCCTACCTCGATTAGTCACAAGAAAGGGAATGCCCATTATGACCGTATACAGATAGTCCCCTCGTTTCTCAGAAATAAGATGATGAGAAACGACATGAATTCCCGAGCTTCATCTTTTCGAATGATGACATTAACAACTAACTCGACCATGATGCAGGCAAAGAAATGTCCCGTCGTCCTTTTTCGATTCTTCACGAGCAACATCAAGGGATGCTCTTTTACCCTCGATCATCTCATGCGCCTTTACAGTTCCCTGATCTATCGAGGACTGATTCAACTTTCCCGCCGGGCTAGTAGAGCCCCGTTCTCCAGTATCGACGAGACCCACGATCGAGGCTGGATGGGCAGGTTTGTCCGAATAAGGACATCAAACTTGATCCTTGTGGAAGACATGTCGTTCCCACAGAGTTGGAAATTTAACCGTAAGTGCCCTTCCCTCGAATGCTCAATTTTGTTGTTTCTACTATCTTTGCTGAATTTTATTTTGATCTTGTAGTTGTGGCCCAAGTGTCAGACCCGGTTCTAGAGCTGAAAAGATGGTTCGAGGGCCTGGTATCTCGGAGGCCATACTCTAAACATGCATGGATGGAGCTTTCCAAGGGTCGATGGGAGGCTCGTAACCATGGTAAGCTTCTTGCTCTCTAACCGTTTGTTATTTAATTCTTTTCTTAACTAACTTTATTTCTTTTCTTTGCAGGTATCGGGAAGGATGTTGCAATGACACCTCCTTCCGGCGATGAAGTAATCCTCCCTTAACTATCATCCGAAGCCGGATAAGGAGAAAAAGGGACCTGAGTTCCCTGGGCTCGAAAAAGAAAAGACCATCGAGGAAGCCTCACAAGCCTAAGGGGAAAATTATTACCTTATCTTTGGAATCAATCCGACGGCTAATGGACGAGTCCGAAGAGAAATAAGAAGAAGAAGAAGAAGAAGAAGAAGAAGAAATCGGGCTGGTGGCTCGTCTGCAGGATTCAATGTCGGTACAAAAGTCCTTCGAACGGAGGAAATAGATAAAGGAGCTTCGGTCGAGGTCCCCGAGTCGGGGAGAACAGAGGCCATCCTGTCCTCAGCAAAGATGGTGGAGGGAGAATCTCGAGGCAAGGCTCCCCAAACAACAGAAGAGGTCCTTAGGGTCGAGCTCCGGGTGTTCGACATTGTGGCTTCCCCCAAATTTCAGATTCTATGATTCGAGAGGCCAACATGTTGGAAGATCAGCAGGTCGATATTCATGATTTCTTTGACAGGATCGAGGCAGCTATTTCGTAGGAGATCCCTGGGTTTGGAGACTTATCGATGCCGAGGAAAGTACCGTTGCTGGGGGCCACTGGATCTACATCGAGCTCGACGCTGGTGGACTAATTTCCGGCTCCGAGTGCCAACCCCAACCACAAATGGCATCTGGTGCTGACCGTCCCTGAAGATGCTCGAGCTTTCTCCACCCGGTCGGGGTCGCCAGCTATTTGAGAGGCTTGGTGACCAAAGAGTACCAAGAGGTGATGAATTTTGTGAGGGCCGCGTGCTTGTTAAATTAGGCCCAACACGCACTAAATCAGGTAACCTTCGAAACGTTGTTCCTTACTTTATTTGTATTTGTAAAATAGTCTTAACACCTATATTTTTTTTTCCTTAATTATAGGCGTCGGTGCTGCACCAGGGAGCCTTCGTCAGAGTCCGAGAGGAGCACAAGGCTGAAGTCCGGAGCCTTACTGAGAAGAGCGATACTTATAGGCTCCCCAGTGAAAGACTCTAGGCCGATTTGATTGCGGCTCGAGACAAGCACTCCGACATGGCCGAACAGGTATTCCGAATGCTCCATGATAGTGAAGCCGAGTTAGAGATAACAACTAATGTCCCAATCTGCAGATCCGACAGAGGCTCGAGCAGACCAATCAACTCAGCAAGCAGGTGGATGATGTACGGACCGAGGCCGAAGCTTTCAAAGAAAGCATGGATATCTTGGCCGCGGTGAAGGAGGCTGTCCAGGCTCAGTTGGATTCGACCGAGCCTCAGCTTCGAGTTGAGAAAGAGAAAAACTCGATGCAGACCGAGAAAATAAAAGAGCTTTAGTCACAGATGGGATCAACCGCCAACAAGCTCGAGGCGGCTAAGTCTGAGGTGGCCGAGGTTGGCATCAAGGATGATGAAAAGGTGGCCCCAATTTGAAATCAACGTCGTGGCCATCCAGATCAAAGCCAGAGACATGATAGATCATGCGAAGTAGAAAGCTCGGAGGGAGGTACTCGAGGATGATCAAGCCCAATACTTCAACATTGCGGCCGAGATTGACAATGCCCGAGCAGAAGAAAATCAGGCCCAGAAGCTGGCCTTCCCTGAAGATGACTCCGACGACCTCAGTGAGTTCGAAAAAGAAGATTTTGAGGATGGGGATGCTGCGTCTGATGGAGACGAAGCCTCTTAGGACTTAGTGTATTTTTATTCTTTTCTTTTTTTATTTTTTTTCTAGGGCCATTTTTGGGCTGCTACAAGGAAATTCCATCGGGATGTGTTGCCCTTGTAAATGACTTCTGATGTATAAAACTTTTCTTCCCCTTTTGCCTTATAAAATTACGAAGTCGTATTCTAAGGTCTGATTTTGAGATGATTTTCTGAAGCCGAATCAATGTAGCCTTTAGGATTTATTATCTAGCGAGGGCTTGTTCGAACTCGAAGTAAGTTAACCCTTAGTTTTTCAATTGAGCGAAGATGATCTCTCTAACTCGAGGTAAAAACAACCCTTAAGCCTTTGTATATTTTGTATTATGCCGATCCAACCTTTGTAAAAAGATTGTTTATATATGTAAGGCTTTCTACCCTTTTCGGCTCGAAATTTTTTTATCGTTCGTATTTACAAAACTTGAAACGCCTTAGCATGAAATAATAAGGAGTTGTTCGAGAGTTCAAACAAATTTTACGTTCATTAGAGTTTTTGATGTTCGATATTATCGAAGCCCTTTATGACTTTGCCGGGGGTAGCATTTAAAACCGATTATGAAAGAATTCGAAGGCAGTACTTCGTTAAGGAATTCAGATGTCTCCGAACCGTGTTAATTCGATCATAGCCTCTATTGTGGGATTTTCCCGTTGGGATTATTTTCCCGCTCACTTCGGGCTTGCTCAAAGTAATAGTCCCCGAGTTGGGTGGCTATGGCCTTTAAAACTCAAGGGTTTCCTAAAAGGTCTTATGCCCTCGATGCTTAATAATTCGATCTTTGCTCGAATTTACTTTTTCGGATGGCAGTCTCCGAGTATGGGAGTGATTATCTAAAATCTGGTTCTGATCGTTCCTTAAGCTCATTTTCATAATAGATCGAAAGTATGGAATTGTAAAGTAGAAAAAAAAATTCCAAGACATGAGATAATGCCAAGGAAAACTACTTCTCTTTATTCTGGTAAAAAATGATTATACATGCGTACATATTTTTTGCCAGGGCTCGAGCAACCTATGTGTTCACGGTTCGTTTGACTGTTTGGCCTTTACAAACAACCTATCAAGACCCCACTATAATGAAGTAATTTTCTTGTAACAAAGTTGACATTCAAGGGTAATTCCCACCGTATTCGAGGTTGATTGCAAAGGAGCCTCAGATACTGTTGAATTATTCTAAGTTAGCACGATCAATGGTTGCCTTATTGAAAACCTCGCCAGAAAACCCATTTAGGACTAAAACGATCTAAGGGAAAAAGAGTGCAACGCGAGCTTTCAGACCCAAAGACTTTGTGTCAAAAAATCCATCGCCGTTTCTGGTTAGCCACCTGCAAGAGTTAGTCTAAAATAGGAATGAAAATGGAAGGGGGGCCATACCTTAGCAGTAGTATCATTTCAGGTGTGATATATTCCAATTGCTCGGTAGTTCCTCCCTGTTCATCGTTCCGAGCTTGTAAGATCCTTTTTCGAATGACTTTGAGAATATGGTATGGTCTTTCTCAGTCCAGATCCAGTTTTCCTTCATTCGGATTTTGGGTGTTGAGGGTGACTTTGCTTAGCACCAAGTCCCTAACGTTAAAATATCGAAGATTGGCTCTTCGATTGTAGTACTTTGATCCGCTATTTTTGTGCGACCAATCAGACGAAGGAGGCTTTGCATTTTTCATCAAAAAATTATAGGCTCGTATTCAGGGCCTTGTTATTTGACTCTTCTGTTGCATATTAGAACCTGATGCTAGGTTCTCCGACCTCAACTGGAATTAGAGCTTTGGCGCCATAAACTAATGAGAACGGTGTTGCTCCGATACTGGATTTCAATGTTGTGCGGTAATGCCCACATAACCTCGAGTAGTATTTCCCTCCATTTCCCTTTGTCGTTGGTCAATATCTTCTCAAGATTTTGAATGATGGTTTTGTTGGTTGATGTCATGACCCAAAATCCAACACAGGTCGTGATGGTGCCCAACACCGGAGTCAGGAAAGCCAACAGTTGTTTACTAGTAAGGTTATCCTTATTTGACATACCAACCCCACATATTCCCAAAATTTTAAGCTTAGATCATTTAAATAAAAGCGGAAACATTAACCAACTTAAGTAAATACAGCCACAATGATCATGAACCAGTATATACAGTCCCAAAATATAGAGTCTACTATGTGCGTGCCAGGAACTAGTGTCACAAGTCAACATGCGAACTAGTAGAATATACAAAAGATGATACAAACTGTACTGCTGTCTGAAAGAAGTAGACAGAAATAAACAAAAGATAACTCCATAGTACTGCT